>JASDQU010259603.1:3842-15731 GCA_032191745.1 Picea mariana
GGGGCTCTAACAATTTCAGTTATGAACCTCTTATTCCTTAGTCAATTCATTCATTGGTTGATCGAATCATGGCAATAGATGAAGGATGATCATGATAAAGGCTCCCACGTGTAGCACAATTGGTTCATACATCATCGCCCTGCCCCTAAAGACATTTCCATTTACTACCCATCTCAAGTAATGATCCCCCCACCCCGCTCCTCATTCATCAAGGTGTGATAATGTCACTTCCTTGCTCTCATATCCGGTCAAATTATGATCAACACCTGCATGGAGAAATTGAGTCAGGGCGATTTAGTGAAGTTCCACCCTTTCATGTATCCCCAGTCTTCAGGTTTGTCATAATCCTAAAATTTCTTTTGGCTCTACCTTCATCACTCATCAGTTCAATTTGGGATTTTGATAGTTGGCTTGGGTTGGCAGTTTGTCATGGGATTCATTCTAGAAACTTGCTTCTATGGTTTGTAAGGATCCTTAAGTTCCATTTCATCACTACGCATTGGTATCTGGTCAAATCCGTGGTGTTGGTTCATCCAATTTTTTGGAATTTCATTTTCAGTGTGGAAAGCAGTGACCCTTTGCTGAGTTCGGTCTCTTTCATGCATTTGACATTTTCACTTTGCATTACTGTTTTATTCCAGGCAATTACGAGGGGGAATTTCAACTTGGGCCATTACCACAAGCAACAAATTGGACTCAAAAATTTCAATTGGTTGATATAGGAGTGTAAAATGTGTATCTTGAGGATCTTCAAGTTATCCTCTCCTCCCTCCAATGATTCAAGATCACACTCACACAATTGTTCAATACTCTTCATATTCACATCTAAGAGACAAATAAAATCGACTTCAGCCTCAACCTTAAAACTGACTTTGTAAGGTACTAGAATTAATGTAATATGCATAAACAAGAATATTCAACAAATACCAATGGAACAATAAAATATTGAGAATAACAATACCAATAATAATACCTTTATTGAAAGAAATCAATGTTCGATTGTCTCTTTGAGGGGGAAACCTTCAGCAGAGCAGATCTCTATTACAATAAATCTCAAGACAAAGACTTCTCATGCCTCCTACTCTTATTTATACTAATTCCATCTTCTAAAGAACATTATAGAGGAAGATGTTTCTAGAAGCGGAAGCTTCTATTATGTCTTCTTACAATGACTTGTTTACATTTATTAAATAGGCCTTATTAACTAATGTCGACCTTTATTACATGGAAAATATACTATTCTACCTACGTGAGGGGTTAGGGAGGCTAGGTCCCTAACATGACCTCCCCCTTGAAAAATTTCCTTGTCCTCAAGGCTTGAGATGAGGAAATTGTTGCAAAATGGTGGTCAACTACCAGGTGGCATCTTCTGGAGTTGTATCTTTCCTCTACACTAACACTTCTTTGATGGTGTGATGACGAAGACGACGCTCACACTGGTCAAAGTTTACTTAGGGATACAATCGAATGGAACCTTCTTCATTCAACTCAGGAAGACTGGTTTGAGTTTAGCACTTAGTTCCAATCGCCTTCTTTAAGCACGAGACATGAAAAATAGGATGGAGCTTAGAATTATTGGGCAGAGCTAACTGGTAGGCTATATGCTTGACTCACTTGAGAATTGTATAAGGACCAAAAAATTTGGGAGCAAGTTTTTGATAGTGTTCAACTTTCAGTGAAGTCTGCTTATAAGGTTGTAGATGAAGAAACACCTGGTCCTCTTCAACAAATTGATGCTCAAAACGACCTTGATCAGCTTGTTGCTTCAAGCAATTATGAGTTATGACCAAATTTTCTTTGAGGGTACAAAGAACGACCTCTCGAACTGTAAGATTTTTGTCAACCTTCTGAACCTTTGAGACACCTGACATGTATGAGAGAATCGACGATGGATTTTCTCAGTAGACTGCTTCAAAAGGAGTCATGCGAGTATTTGTGTGGTAAGATGTGTTATACTACCATTCAACTAGGGGTAACTACTGAGCCCACTGATTTTGTCTATCAGATGCAAAACACCGCTAATATGTTTCCAAACACTTGTTGACAACTTCAATTTTTCCATTAGTCTGGGATGATAGGTAGTGCTGAGATGCAATTGGGTGCCCTAGAGCTTGAACAATTCTTGCCAAAAATTGCTCATGAAAGTGGGATCCCTGTAAGAGATAATAGAATGAGGCATGCCATGAAGTTTGAAGATATTATCCATGAAAATTTGAGCCACTGTGGATGCAGTGAATGGGTGTTGAAGAGCACAAAAATGAGCATATTTGGAAAGACGATCAAACACCACCATGATGACTATCTTATTGCCCTATTTCGGTAAGACAACAATGAAATCCATAGAAATATCCCTCCAAATAGCAGGGGGAATTAGAAGCAGATGGAGTGTGTTGGTGCTTTGACTGTTTCTCCCTTGTTGCGCTGACAGACAACACATTCAACCACAAAGGTGCGGATGTCCTGTTTCATACCATCCCATAAAAAAGAACGTTTGACCCTTTAATAGGTTTTGGTGAACCCTGAATGCCAAGTTGTGGGTGAAGCATGAACCTCAGAGAGCACCGTGGATTTAAGTTGCGACTATTTGCTTGAATACATACGACCTTTGTAGTGAATCTCATCATTGTGCCAAGAGTACCCTAGATAAGCTAGAGATTGGTCTTGCAATTGTTGGATAAGGCGAGAAATTTTGGGGTCTTTTAGCCATTCCTAGCGAACATCGTGGAGCCAATATGGTACAATGAAGGAGTGGGAAAAGATGGATCCTTCTTCTTCATACTTCTTGGAAAGAGCATCAAGAACCACATTTTCTTTTCCCTTCTTGTAAATGATCTCATAATCATATCCAAATAGCTTGGCCACCCATTTTTGTTGCTCTGAGGATGAAATTCACTGTTCCAGAAAATACTTGAGCCTTTGGTGATCAATTGTAATATGGAAGCGTTGCCCTAAAAGATAAGGATGTCAGAGATCCATGTCATGTATAATAGCCAACATTTCCTTTTCATAGATTGATTAGCCCAAATGTCTATCTGAAAGTTGTTTGTTAGTGAAGACCAAAGGCCTGCCATTTGCATGAGGACTACCCCAATTCCTTTCCCTAAAGCATCACATTCCTAGGCAAAAGTCTTGGTGAAGTCTGGAAGTGTTAGGACAAGAGTCGTGCACATAGCCTCTTTCAAGGCATGTAAGGATTGATCAGCTGCTAGAGTCTAAGTGAAAACATTATTTTTAAGGAGAGCGATGAGAGGTGTTGCAATTTTGCCATAATTCTGAAAAAACTTGCGATAATAGCCCATTAAACCCAGAAAACCATGCAATCTCTTAAGAGTTTTAAGGCGAGGCCAATCCTGCATAGCTTCAATTTTCGTAGGATCCACCCTTACACCATCCTTTCCGACAATATGGCCTAGGTACTCCACTTTCGAGGCTGTAAAGGCACATTTAGATTGTTTGAGGAAAAGTTGGTGTTGAGAGAGTAGATGGAGAACTTGATCCACATGGGTGAGATGGGATGTCCAAGTTTTACTATAGATGAGAATACCGTCAAAGAAAAATAAGACAAAATGATGGAGAAAAGGACGAAATACATGATTCATGAGACTTTGGAAAGTGTAGGGGGCATTACACAAGCCAAATGGCATGACTAAGAACTCATAGTGACCCGCATGAGTTCTAAATGCTGACTTGGGAATGTCTTCTTCTTTCATATGTATCTGGTGGTAGCTAGAATGGAGATCAAGTTTAGAAACGTATCGAGCACCGCTCAATTCATCCACGAGATTATCAGTGATAGGAATGGGAAATTTGTCTTTGATGGTGAGTTTGTTCAGGGCACGAAAGTCTTGACACATGCGCCAAGTGCCTTATTTCTTAAGGACCATGACCACGGGAGAAGAGTAAGGGTTGGTACTAGGACGGATAACACCAATGTTGAGCAATTCTTGAATAATTTTCTCAATTTCATTCTTTTGGGCAAAGGGATGATGATAAGGGCAAACATTGGGAGGAAGATTTCATGGGACAAGAGGAATGGAATGATCATGAACACCATGGGAAGGGGGAAGTCCTCGGGGAGTGGAAAAAACAACTTGGTGTTCAGATATGATAGATTGAAGGTCAAGATGCACAAAGGGTGTCTCAACTACTTGAATGGAATGGAGTTGGGAAATAATGCCCGAATGACCTTTTTTTAGGATCTTTTCCATTTGACGGGAACTGATAATCTCAGGGGAGTCTGACGTGATTCCTTGGAACTGATATTGTTGTCCCTCCTGCTGGAATTGCATAGTTAACTCCTTAAAATTCATGAGAATGGGGCCTAGAGTACATAACCATTCAACACTGAGCACAATGTCACAACCACCCATGTCGATAGCAAACATATGGGATTTAGGGTGGTATTGACCAATTTGTAGGCACACATTTTCATAACGCTCACCATAGTTCATGGAACTGCCATTGGCAATCATGATTTGAAAATTGTTGATGACACAGATATAGCAATTGATTTCCTAGGCAAGGCGACAATGAATAAAATTATGGGTGATGCCACTGTCAACAAGGATGATAACTTTCCTAATCTTAATGTAGCCAATTAGCTTGAGGATTCGGGGAGCAGAGAAGTTAGTGAGGGCATGCAAAGAAAGCAACGGTTCAACTTCTGGTGGGTCAATGGGCAGAGTAGGAGCATCTGGAGGGGGTAGTTATTCCACAGGGGGGGACTTCAACCTCCTCGTCAACAACATCGTCGAAAATGGCCATAGAATGCTTTTATTCCTTACACTTGTGCCTGAGAAAATATTTGTCATCACAATTATAACAAAGACCCTTGAGTTGGCATTCAACCATTTATGCCCGAGTTAATTTTTGGACCTTGAGAGGGGTGGTAGGAGGGGCATGATTGGTAGGACAAGGGTAAGGAAGAAAAGAGGGTTTGTAGTCCTGGGAAAAGACAACCTGTTGTGTTTCTTCGGCATGTTTGGTAGCTTCCAACCAAGTACGAGGGCGAGCCATGACGACCTGGGCTTGGATTTCATCCTTTAGACCATTGTTAAAGCATTCCTAGAAGAAGGCCTCATCTGTCATGCCCTCTATTCTAAAGGCCAAGTGATGAAATGCGAATATAAATTGTTCCACTATGCTCGATTATTTCAACTTTGTCAAATGACCTAAACAGCGGGTTTCAATGTCAAAGCGTTCATAGAGCTCTACAACAAACTGGGTCCAAGAAACATACCCTGGTGTGCATTTTTATGCCATTTCCACCATTCATGATCCAAATAAAGAACAACATAACAAATCTTGGCCAACTCATCAGTAATGCCATGCAAAGAAAAATAATGCTCCATTTGAGTGACCCAACCCGTGGGATCAAAGCCATCAAATTTATTGGCCTTAACTTTGGGAAGACGAGAGTCACGATGAAAGGAGTTGGATTGAAAGACCATAGAATGGGAGGAGTCAACACCATCTAAGTGGGACAATTTTTCTAACAAGGAAGGGCCCTGGGATCGATTCAACAACTGGTTGACAACGAATTTGAGGGTGTCAAATTCACTCGTGAATTTGGTATCCCTGGCTTCAAATTTGTACTAGATTTGGTCTTGGAATTGTGCAAATCTAGAATTTATGGAAGCAATTTTAGAACTCACTTGGATGTTCTCCTTGATGGCAACTTGCAGGTCTTGGTTGCAAGTGTTGGCCATTTGGAGAGGTGGGGTGCTTGTAAGGGGAAATGGGTCCACTGAAAAAAGGTGGATAGGTGAGATATATGAATTCGATCAGAGCGAGAAGGGAAAGACAATGGGATATATGGCAAATAAGGGTGTTGAGAAGGGTGGGTGGGACCATAGAAAAAGAAAGGCTTATAAGTGATAAGTACCATAACGATTAGAATGAAAAGGGGAATGTAATGGGATAGGTTGTAAATAAGGGTGTCGGCGAGACCACTATACTGTTTTTTTTTACTCCCGTGAAGTTATACCTCGACCTGAATAATACCGCAATGTCGAAATGATGAGATTCTTAATAGGAAAAAATGTGTAGTAATTTCACAGCTAGAATGTAGGAGGCAATGTTGCGCAACCAAAATATCCTTTCTATTATTTGTCTGGTATGTTCCCCCCAGGTTAGGGTTTTCAGGGTGCCCACGGACAAGGGTTTTCCCTGTGCTATAACTCTCTGATATACATACAGGGTCGAACAATAGTACTTGGCCCAATATCTCAGGGCACCGACTAAGGAGGCTCGACCATACCCTTATCCATACTACCCGATTACCGAGGTACTAGAGAGTATCTTCTCGAGTGTTGTTCTCGGTGGCACTATAATTGTCGGGGGACCAATTGGTCGATCTAGGGCTGGTTTGAAGAGACCTAGGGGACTCTCGATATACCTGTCGGTATGTGGGAGTGATGGCTATGTACAGATTTTGCCTGATGCGGTACTACTCGAGGGGTACCAACAAGGGTTACAATGATTTCCAACAAGGTAAAACTTTGGTTTTTAAGTAACCCCATGAAACCATTTGTATTTCCTTTGTGTAGTCTTTCCCACCGTAGTTTTACTTGTTGAACGACAAACCTTTATGCTTTAAAGACGTTGGCAGTACACGTCTCTACCTTGGAAAAAAAATAACCCACAATTCTTGCCAAGGAAAGTGCTATGATACCGCTTGTAAGGTACCATAAGTAATGTAATATGTAGAAAAAATAATATTCAACGAATACTAATGGAACAAGAAAATATTGAGAATAACAATACCATCAATAATACCTTTATTGAAATAAAGCAATGTTCACTTGTCTCTTCGAGGGGGAAACCTCCAGCAAAGCATAGCTATATTACAATAAATCTCAAGACAAAGACTTATCATGCCTCCTACTCTTATTTATACTAATTATATCTTATAAAGAACATTCTAGAGGAAGACCTCTCTAGAAGTGGAAGCTTCTATTAGGTCTTCTTACATTGACTTGTTCACATTTATTAAATAGGCCTTATTAACTAATGTCAGCATTTATTACATATAAAATATATTATTCTACCTACGTGAGTGGTTAGGGAGATTAAGTCCCTAATATACTTACTAATGGCAACACAACAAGAAGATTTGGATACATTGGCAAAAAAAATTGGAAAGTTAATGAAACATCAGGACTCGGTGCAGTCGAAGCAACATCAGGACATGATGGCCTCCACCTTGACTTCAGAGCCTCCATGGCTTTAGATAAGTCTTGCTCCTGTTACTTTAGGTGTTTGAACTCAACAATTTACTTCTCAACAAGAAGGAATGGAAGAACCAAAAGATAAGGGAAACTATTGCTCCCTCTTCATCTTTTTTCACTATGTGTTCCTCATTTTATTTTGTAAGTTTTTGGTTTGCAACTATGGAATTTGGAATTCTAACCTAATTTGGACAAAATGTAATTAGTCATCTAGAAACTATCACTAAGAATCATAACATTCGTACTATGGCTGGTCATCCTTTTGTAACTCTCCTTTGTATGCTTGGGCTACAACTTTTTAAATAAAATCATTTTCCTAATGTTTTAAAAAAAAAAAAGGTGGGCATGCTTGTATGCTTGTCTAGGTCATGAGAGAAAAGTGGCATGCCGTTATTTCCACTCTCTCCTCTTTGGTAGGGAAAGAGAGACAAGATGCTCCATATATTAGACTATTGCCTCCATAGAGGGGAAAGACAATGTGTGTAGAAAGAGAAGGAATGTGATATATAAAAAGGATCAACTATTGCTAGCTAGTAAGGGGATTAAAGTTAGGGGAACAATTATGTTCCCTTACCTCATGAGGAAAAAATAGCGGGAAG
Organism: Picea mariana; assembly: GCA_032191745.1. Taxonomy (NCBI): domain Eukaryota; kingdom Viridiplantae; phylum Streptophyta; class Pinopsida; order Pinales; family Pinaceae; genus Picea; species Picea mariana. The sequence continues at coordinate 11,671 of JASDQU010259603.1, forward strand.
ATGGGAAGGTGTGGGCATAAAGAATTAACTTGAATGCATAATAAAGATACATGTACATATTATATATTCATATGTCTAATATTCTTTAAGCTCTAAATGTTGGAAAATTATTTTAATATATGGAATTAGGATGTATGCAATCTTTCTAATATCTTAGTTTCCTATCCCAAATGGGGTTTTGACAAATGGGTCCAGGGCCTCCCATGCGTGGAACCCTATTACCACCTAGAGTATTCATATCCCCTAGCAAAGAGAACCTCTCTGGGAGGGACATCGGGTATAAGATAGATGGGAGATGGTGAGCACAACACCACCTCCCCCCACTCAAAACATTGATGCAATTTGTCACAGGTGGAACGTGTGGAAAATACAAGTTCAAGGAGAATGTTTATGAGGAGGTTTGGAGTACCTACATTTGTGATTTATCCAGGATGGCTAGTACACAGAGGATACAACTGTGGAGAAGAGGAATTCCAACAATGAATGTAGTGTTAATTATGATAATGGCTGGGGTGGGGTGCTATTTATAAACATCGAAGCATGAAGGGCCCTCTCTTGTAGTGGACAATTTGATATACCATGTGCTAATATGGGGATATGATCAAGTCCTATTGGTAGGTTTTGGTTTCACGGAGAGGGATTATGGGTCGTAACCTCTAGGCTCTCGCTCTGTAGGAAAGCCTAGGCGGATTTGTGGGAGCAGTGGGAGAGGAGAAAGGGAAAGTGGAAGTTGGAGACAGTTCGGGCGACGAACACTCAGAAATTGAGGAGCATCACCTAAGGTAGGGGGGGTACTCACGATAGTTCAATGATGTGGCACATTATTTTAAACATAGGTGAAGATGGGTAACTAAAAGACTGGGGACTAGCAGGCGACAAGTAGGAGAGGAGCCAGATGAAAGAGGGATCCAACATTAAAGAGTCGAACCAGAATGGGTGGCATAGAAGCTGAAAAAGGGGATGAACATGCCAAGCATATATACTTCAATAGCATCCCCCTGAATGCATTGATTAAGAAGGAGTTCAAGGAATGGGTTTGGGATACTGGGTACACTAGATCGTGAGACACCAAGGTCTTTCACGTGATGGAGTTCTACTAGCTAGAGAAAACAATGGTCACCCTGTCCCCGAAACAAAGGCAACAAGCAATCTGAGACAGTAGATAGGCTCAAATGGCTAGGGCTAAAATTCACAGAGCTGTGCAAAATTGGTTTTGGCATAAGTTTAAAGACAAGCCTTAAGATGACAATGTGATCTTTAATACAAGGAAACTAAGATATATTTATCTTAATTTCCTTGCATTAAAGATTACATTGTCATTTTAAGGCTCGTCTTTAAACTTCGTATTAATGTTAGTTTTCATGTTGTCAATATTACTAATTTGATTGTTTTCTTTTATGTTCCAATAATTAAGCCAAACCTCATAATATCTAGAGCAACCTCTTTTAACTCTGCAGTGACCATTGCTCATACAACAAGCAATAATGAGGAACCTATCTTTGCTCAACTTGAATAGTTTGTGCTTATAATATAAATACTGAATCATGGCCTTAAACTCAAAGAAGTGCATTGATCTGTAAATGGTAGTGGGTATCCTGCTAACCAATTCATCACAATGGATCCTGGATTAACTTTTATTATTGTTTAATATAACACGGTAAATGTGCTTGTTCTATTTAATTGCATAAAAGAAAGAACATAAATTAAGTGAACAACACACTCAACCATTAACAATAGGACACCGAAATTTAGTCTGGAGAAACCCACTTTGGAAAAACTCTGGCAATGGAATGGCTTCAGTTGTGCTTTATCGATTCTTCTAAAAGAAGAGAACTACAAATTATAAAAATTGTAACGAGCAAAGAACATTGTGCACGAGACTATGCTTGCTACAACATTTCCTTCGATTGTCTCGGTGTGCAATCTTCATCCAAAATAAGAATTGGCTATCGAACTTTGAACAAGCTTCATTCTCTTAGTTATGTCTCCAACTATTGTCACTATATTAAATAAGTCATTCAAAACATGATCTAAGCTTGAACAATAACACTTTAATTCTGAATATGTCATTCCTTCACTTTCAAACCAACCACCTTTTCTTTTATGGTTGTTCGAATTCCCTCTCAGACTCTTCGAATGCTAACTCATTTTCCCTTCCATATTCCAATTGTTTCGTTCACACGTACGATGGTTGTTCATCTTCCCATCCAATCACAATTTCTAGCATGAAGATATATCACCCAATTGCATCAAAAGAACAAATGGTGGTTCATTTAGTTAATTAACACATGCTAAATGAAGGGTTGTTACCATCACATTCTTCTGAGTGAACCCCATCTCATTCTACCAAGTGATTTGTCTTTGTTGCCTCATTTATATTGGTGTTATCACCTTCGTTCAAAGTGGTGAGATTACCTTAATTCAAAGTGGTGCAATCACCCTCATTTAGAGTAGTGCAATCACCTTTATTCCAAACGTTGTGACCTGCCTTCAACCAAAGTATTGTGACCTTGTCGCTTTCATTAGTGTGAGCGGTCTCTACTCAGAGTGGTGCAATCTCTCTTAACATCAATGGCGTGATTTCCATTCATTTCCATGGGTGCAATATGCCCTCGTGTCAACCATGTGAGTTGCCTTTCGTGGAAAACATAGTTATCGTCTTGACGAAAACTCTTAAGAGTTCTCGTATTTTTTGAGGTCGCATTTAATAGCTATTTTTACCCTTGTTTCAAAATGTGATGCTACCATTAGCACCTTTCCTATTTGTGCGGTTAAAACTACCACATTTTTGCAACCATGAGATTAATAGCCTCATAATATTGCCAACAAAAATATTAAAATCAACCCCCAAATCAAAAAGTAGCGCTGATAGTAGCACCATTTTTGTCCAACGTTAAAATTGCAACTACTTTTAGACCGTGGAATTAACAATTAATACCATTGCAACCAAAATATTAAATTCAACCCTCAAATAAAATATTGGTGCTCCTAGTAGCACCCCTTCTCTTTTTATCAAGGCTAAAATTACAACTTTTTTGAAATCATGACCTTGAAAACTAGTATCCTTGCAACCAAAATTTTAGAATCAACCCCTAAATAAAATATAAGTGGCACCATTTTTTTAAGCTTAAAATTACAACTTTTTTGAAACCATAACCTGAAAGCTCGAAACTGTTGTATATAAAATAAAATAAAAATGAAAAAGAGAAAAAATAAATAAAAATAAGAGGAAATAAAAAAGAAAAAAAACTTCAAAATGAAAAAAAACAATAATTATTTTATTTTATTTTTAAATTACATTTTAAAATTAAAAAAAAAATATTTTTAAATAAAAAAGAAAAAAAAACTATTAAAAAATAAAAATTTATAAAAAATTAAAAAAATAAAAATAAAAACAATTTAAAAAAACTTAAAAATAACAATAAAATAGAATAAAATAATAAAAAAAAATTCAAAGAATTTAAAAACAAAGCCTTAATTTTTTTTTTTATAACCAAAGAGTTAAACCCACACACCACTCCCTCTCAAGCCACGGCCTCGGGTGGCTTGGGAGAGGCGCTGGGTAAAGTAGGGAAGGGGGCAATTCCCAAAATCGGTGGTTGTGGGGGCTTTGAGTGGCTTGGGAGGGGGGCTAAAGTGGAGAGGGGTCCTTAATCTTTGAGCATATTATTTTCTTCTTTTAATTTATGTTTTTAAGTTTTATTTTTTATGTTGTAGTTCAATATTTTTATGTTTTGGTTTTTTTTTGGGATATTTTTTGTTTAATTTTATTTTAAATTTCGCGAAAAACTGTTCGATATGTAAATTTGAGTGATTAAGTTTGTATAATTTGAATGCCCTAGGGGTTTTTCAGTACGCTGAATCCATTTATGCATTTAAAAATGCAATTCAAACAACAAAAAATTCTGTTTTCGTGCAGATTTATACATATTTATGTTGCCAAATTCCGACAAAAAAAACCAGAACGTGGAACAGTTAAACAACACTGTTTTTATATTTGATTTTCCATTTTTTTTATTTTAGTTTTTTTAAATATTGTTTTTAATTCTTTTAATATTTCA
>JASDQU010259616.1:0-15730 GCA_032191745.1 Picea mariana
ACATACCATTCGCCATGTTAACCACAATGAGAAATCGTTGTCCGGCGAGGCGGGCCAGTCTTCTTGAGTAACCCTCAAGAAGAGAGACTGCCCTAGACCACTCCCCATGTTAACCACAATGGGAAGTCACTGTCTATGATACATCAACAATTAGACTACTTCCCATGTTAACCACAATGGGAAGTGACTATCTGTAAGAAATTTCAATCCACTTTCCGAACAGGAAAGCATTTGTCCAAGATGGACTATTTTTCAATCTTGAAAATGAATGTCTTCAATAATATTTTCAGTGCTCCCTCCTAACTTGGAGAGTCATTTCTTCCTTTTTCAATAAGAATGAAGTTGTTTCCACGAGCTCCAACTTGAGCACACAAACTCTTTTATCTTGGATAGAAGCTTTACCAAAATGTCTGCTTATTTGCTCATCTGTGGAGATATTTATTGGAGAATCATTTTCTCTTTTCTGGACTTCATCATGGATAATGTAATGCTTGATTTCAAATGTACTTTAGTCTGGAACACTGTGAAGGCTTTCATGTAGATTTGAACAATAGAGTATATCATAGTTGGAAAGCTGGAACATATCCATGTGGCACTTCTTCTGTCATCATGAGATCTGATCTACTGAGTAGTCATCTTGATGTTATGGGAAATCTTCACCACGCTTTTGCTGTGCACTGGAGGTTCTCCACCAAGTTATCTTCTTTTGTTTGCGTGTAAGAGTCTCTTTCTGGTATGCCTTAGAGTCTTGAGATTACTCTTCATACGCTCTTTATTCAAGTTCTCTGGAAAACATTCTTTACATTCATCTGATGTAGAACTCCAACTCATGGATGTTGCGGATGATATAATGACTCATGTAGTGATATGTCTGGTGTATTGGAACAAGTAATCATCATAGTATTCTCCCTCCATCTGGGAGAAACTCTGGTTGACTGTTCTTCATCATGACTTTCAGTTCTTCTGCTTGATTTTTTTTAGTGAGTTCATATCAGGCTGGTAATCTTGTGATTCTTGATACAATGACTGGTTGTTTTGGTTCCTCTTTCTTTCTTGGAATGCTCATGTTCTTCTTCATGTTTTTCTTTAGCTCTTGGGTCCATGGAGTTTCTTATAGATTCCATGCCCTAGAGATTCTACTTCTTCCTTTCATCATAGGATCATGGATCTGGATGGACAACCAGGAATACTTTAAGGATTCTCTTCGAAGAAGTCTTCTTTTGCGGTTGAACTGAACACGTACTATCTTTCATGGTTGCTACCATGGATATATATATTTCATCATCTTCAATGAATCATATGATTAGCTCCCTCCTAATCCTTGCTTCATTTATAAGTGCATATAATCGGCTCCCTCCATCTAACAGAGTTCATGCTTCCATCTGCATCCTTTCTGCAATATATAATTTTCTCTCTTGTAGGTTCCTTTTCTTAAGTCTCTTCCATCCTGCTTAGTCTTCTTTGTAGGTTCCTTTTCTTCGACAATTGATGCTTCATGTTTCTCCTTCATTTTCTTTAGCTTGGGACAATGATTCTTGTAGTGACCATACTTTCGACAGTTGAAGAATTGCACTTCTGAAATGTCTTTCTCTTGATTTGGCTTCCTTCTTGAACCAAACTTCCTTTTGTTCCTGAGGTTCTTGAATCTTGTTGTGAAAGATTGATCATCGTACTTCTTTTGGGGTTGCTCTTTTGCATTAATCCTTGATTCTTCTTGAGCACAGAAAGTCCAAAGTTCTTCAAATGTCGGATACTCCTTCCTTGTGTTCATGCTTGCGGAAATTGCATCCCACGTCTTGGGAAGACCATTGAGTGCTATGTTTACCAATTCCTTCTCTGAGGTGATCTCTTCAATAGCTTTTAGTTGATCTCTTAACTGGGAGATCCTTACAAAGTATGATGTTATGCTGTCATCCTCATTCATCTTCATGTCACAGAGCTCATTCTTCAGACTCATAACTTGTCCGATGTTTCTGACTGAGAAGAGATTTTTTAGGGCATCGTACATCTTCGATGAGTCAAGATGGGAGATGTAGGGTATAAAGTGGTATTTTATAGAATTCACTATGATACTCATGGCATTGATGTCAACATCTTTCAACTTCTCCATAGCTGCAACGCTCTACGGTTCCTTCTCTTTTCCTTCTTCAAACTCTGGCTTCACGATCTTTCCTTTCACGATATCCAACACTATATTCTTGGAAAGGATGAGGTCAATCCTTGTCTTCCATGCTTTGAAGTTAGAGGATGCATCTAACTTGTTCTCAGACTTCATAGAGTTAGTCATGGCTTGCTTGACTTGGTCAAACCCTAGATTTGACCAGAAATTCAAACTTCACGCCTAGGCTTGCTGAGAATACCAGAAGATGCGCTAGGCTAGGGTGCATTGATCTGTTCAAAGATTAGGTCAATCTCTTCACTTAAGGTGTCTTAACGAGAGGATTAGGGTTTCTGCAACTGCTCCTGCTAGTAACCTTAGTGACAGTGTCTTGGAAGCTGCTTTTGCTAGTAACCCTAGCAGTAGTTCCTCAGCGAGCTCAATATCCTAGCCGCTATGTTTCCTTCCAGCATTTAGATTGAATGAAGGAGGTGTGGGCCCATAACCTATTAGAGTATAGAAGATTGTGTGCTCGTTTTACCATTGACGATACCCTCGTCACCCAACCATAGGATGAAGCCACCCTCCGAGCACCTTAACCTTGACTGAGAATTACTTCAGAAGCAAACCCTAGGCTAGATAGCCAAATAAGGTGTAGCACATATTCCTCCAAGGATAGCACACCAAACATAGATGATCATATATTCCAAACCCTAGACAAGAGATAGTCCAAACCAATACTGAAAACTAGCTGCACCTGCAGCCCTCCTCCACATGTGCCCACCAAACTAGGAACTGAGGTGTGCACCAGTTGCTCTCCGCAATTCTGAGATGTGTCAAATGAGAACTGGCGCCCTGTAGTTATAATGGTTCTGCCAGATTTTCTGGGGCCAACTTCTCCTTCTGGGTACATGTCTTTTCAGTATATTATTATTATTTCTGGTCGACTTCTTCTCTTGGAGGCTAATAACCTAATATAAATTATCTTCTTGAACCAACAAGGCTTCTAGGGTTATTAGCCAACTCATTAGGGTTTTCTCTTTCTTTCCGGAGTCTTCTACTCTCATCAGGTTTACACATGGAGGTAAATACCTCCCACAGCTACCATAATATTAACACTTTCTTCCTTCATCATGTAAACCGTAAACCCTAGTTTTCTTTCAGAGTACACAATTTGGTTGAAGCAAGTTTTAAGTATTCATCAGTCCTTCTTCATTTTTCTTTCAGGTTCTACATTAATGTATATAGAATGTATCTGTGTCATAGTTGTGATTAAAAAACCCTCTTTTTTGTTGATTGCTTAATCAACACCACAAAAATATTAGAGGCATGCAACAATGACATGTGAATGGGGCCAACGTTGAAATTTTTTCAAAGTGTATATGTATGCATTGAAATTTGACTTGGATAGATTAATCACATGCCTTAATGATATGGGATGGTTTATGGGCTCAAATTTCACTCACACACCCACTTTATTCCATCATCATATCATTATGGAAACCATCCATAGGCACAAAGACACATAAATTATTTTAATGATTAAAAAAATCCTTTTCAATGTTCCCCTGGTCAATGATTCTATTGTTTTTTATTTTGAGGTCCTTAATATGCTTCACAAATTCCTTGGATGTCAGATCTTTGAAAAATATCATAGTAGGGTTCTCACATGTCTTAAGCCAATGGAACCCAACTTTTATTTGCCCCCCACCTTACTTTATATGTCTCATCAACCTTTAATATTTGTCATTGTTTGGTCAATTGTTATTCACTAAGGGGATAAGATGAGGCATTCTTGAAATTTCCTCGAGCTCTTCCAATATTGTCTTGTATTTTATTCTTCTAAATGTCATCAAATATCTACCATAACATCTAAGAAAGGAAACGATTTTTCTAATGGAATATTCCCACCAAATTAGAATTCAACCTTTGTCCCTTTGGGGCCTTGGACTTAGCTTCTATATTTTTGGGTGGATAACTTCCCCACCTCCCCTATTGAACAACGGGTTAGCTTCCATATTTATAGGACCATGCTAATAATTCTTTGTATTCTTAAATATGTTAATTGCTTGGCTAACAATTCTATCCTCCACTTAATTCCCATTATGACGTGTTGAGGTTCATTCTTCATTTCTACATTATTTTTTTGAGTGGGTATATGTTCCTTGTATTTAAGAACATATTAGTTAGTATGGTCATGGGATACCTTCATTGAATTTTACATTTACGAGCGGTAACATTGGTCAAGTGTGATGGGTAATTTTCCTTCTCATCATTCACTTGAGTGGATTCCTCCCTTTGGGTTTAGTTGTTAGTTTTGATTCTATATTATAGAAACAAAAAAATTATATTATCCATCTTCCAATGCTACAATGATCCACTATCAAATGATTTATTTTCTCTAAGCAATCCTCTAGTTATACTACCCTTTCCCTTTGCATTCATATAGTTCATCTTGCCTGCTTCTAGAGGATTCACTAGAAATAGCCAACTCCTCATTCACTATTGCAACTTATTAAATCAATAATTATTCAAAATTCTCCTTTTTTGAATGCAATTGTGTTGGCTCAGTAATCATCAATGACTATTTCTCCTTCTAGGTGTGACCTTCCTAGTAAGGCATCACGTGTTCTTAATTTGCCATGTCATGTTTTAATTGCTATGAAATATATCATAAATACCTTTCCATATATCCGTACTCACATTGTTAATATTCCAAAGGGTCTATTCTAGTATGATATATCATCCTTAATCAAAACTATGGTGGTCACAATTTTGTTTTCTCTAATTATTTTTGTCTCCATCATAATGATTATTCTATAATCACCATCTAATATTATTAAATTGGGTAGCGTGAGATCTTCTATTTCCATATGGAATTGAAATCATTAATAGTCCAATTGATAATGTTACAGTGATCCTTGGAATCTATTGAATTAATTCAATATGAAATGTTCATTGATCACCTTATCGAAGCGATTGATGGATTTTATTGTCAACCAACAACTCTAGTGGCCTCAATTTTCATTTCTCTAACTTTCCCCATGTATCCTTCATCATATTGTTTACTATGGAACCATCATCCAATAACATATTGGTTAGAGAGAGATCTCCTATTTCCATATGTATTTTTGTGCTCCATCCTTGTCTAAGGTCATAATGTTTGTAACCTATACTCCTTGTTTCATTTTATCAATAAATTTTTGGTATTGATGTCATTAATAGTCCAATTGATTGTCATGATAGCCCTCTAAATATGTAGAATTAATTATTCCCAAGTTTCTCATTGATCACCTTGTTGAAGCCCTAGTTATAGATTTTATCATCTATCAACTTATTGTTCAATTGTGTAGGTCAACATGAATTCTAGAGTTTTCTTATTTGTATCATGCATTCCATGTTCTATGGAAATCAACACAAATTCTCTCTCTTGTGCTAGTTTGAACATTCTTTGCATTTGGTTCCTCATTTCTCTAGTGTGTGTTGGTTGGCATAGATTGTTTTGTCTTTGTGTCAACAAACACATTCTACTTAATTATTTACTTAATACAATGAATTTACAATTCTCTACTAATGATTCTCCTGTTATTTTGGTGTCACTAGACACATCTTCCTTTTCACCTATGTAAATTGACATAGCCATGACCTTTGTATTCTCGATATTGTAGGGCCATGTTATGGTAGGATTTGATGTTGTTTCAGTGCTCTTCATGTCGAGATGTTGTATTAGGGGTTATGGTAGTTAAGATCATTAGGAGTTACAAGTCAGATAAAGGTTACATTGGTTTAGAATTGTGCTTTATAGGGATTAGGGGTTAATGTTTATATATAGGGGTTAGGTATGACAAGAATTAAGGGTTAGGTGTTAGGGATGATAAGGGTTATAGTGTTATGGAGTAAAGTGGTTATATGGTTTGAGTATTATAAGGATTAATGTCTGTGAGATATAGGTATTAGGTGCTTAGGGTTAATAAGTTAGGCTTTATCTATTTGGGGTTTATAAGTTAGAATTATAGAGGTTATAAGTGATTAGGGTTAACATAGGTGATATACTAGTACTAATAATGGATAGATGTAATAGTTAATGTACATGTTTGGGGTTATAAGGGTTAAAGATTAGGGTTAAATTTTCAATGGTTTAGGGGTTTGGGATTCTAAAAATTGTAGTGGTTATGAGTCAAATGTGTTTGGGGAAATAAATTATAGTGATTATAAGGGTTAATGGCCATAGGTTCTTAGTGGTTAGATGGTTACACGGTAATAGTGGTTGTATGTAATAGTATTAAAAGTTATAGTTATAGGGGTTACAAATTATAAGGGATATGGGTTAAACAATAGGGATGAAAAGGGTTAAGGGTTATAGAGGTTATGGGTTTAGGGTTCCATACATTAGTGTATATAGTTATTAGTTGATAATCCTTATAATTGTTATGGAATGTAAGGGTTAGGGATTATTTTTTATAGAGGTTAAAGATGAAACATATGACACAACTCATAATGGTTATGGATTATATCAATTACATTTGCTAGGGATAAGGGGTTATAAGAGTTTGAGGTTAGAGATTACAAGGGTTAGCAATTATATAATTCAGGGATTAAGGGTTATTGTGGGAAAGGGTTAGGGTACTTTCTTGATAGAGAATACCAATTAAATTTGTTATGATATAATGTTCAAGGGTTATACACATTATGTGATTGGGCTATAGGAATTAGGTGTGAAAGATATTAGAGGGGTTAGTGGTTTGCCATTCCCTTATGGATAATATGAGGATGAATATTGGTGCTGGAAGTTAGGGGTTTTAGTTGACTAAGGGTTTGGGTGATGGAAGTTAGGAGTTTTAATGACTCTGCATGCACCCCATAGGATATTTGGTGAATTGACGATGCATGTAGAGAAATTCCTTGATATGACCTACTGTGGGTGGGCCTAGATGTTATTGATAGTGCTAAAGCACCAAATCACCTCCTATCACAATTAATAATGGTGGAATTGTGCCTTTGGGATAGTACTATGTGTTTTCTTTCAAGAACATACCCATGCTTCAACCACATGTCAGTATCTGAGATGGAGGTCCTAAGGTGCTAAGTATGTAATGGTGGGGTCAATTGTTAAGATGATGGGGAGGTAGGGTTTAAGGGAATGCGTTTCACCTTGATTTTTTTACACATTGAATCAACTCATGATATATATCAAGGACTATCCATATGATGGGATGAATTACTAGGGCGACTTACAACTAACCCAACTACCATTTGGATGAACATGGGGCTCAGAAAATATGTATAGATACACTGAACAAAACTAATATTTGTATAATTTGACTCCCATATTCCACTTGAAGGAAAAAGATATCATTTAGAGGCATCTCATGGTTTCAGGCCTTGTTCATGGCCCATGAGCCAAATAAGTTTCATTTATGGTCTAAATATTTAAATTTCCTCCCTTGAACATATTTTGCCTTAAGACCCACCCTTGTCGTGCAATTAATGGCTATAATATCTTACTCAAAGGGAAAATATTCCTCGTAGATGCCCTTTGTGGTGGTTTAAGGACTTTCTCATGACCCTCAAACCCTATAAGATTCATTTAGGACTAAGACACTTATTTTTCTCCCATGAACATGGCCAAATCCATGAGACTTGTCCTTAATGCACAAAATCTCATAATGGTGTACTCCATATGCCACTTTGATGCCAAATATCACCTCTAAAGGGCCCTTTAATGGCAATGATCCTATACTAATGCATGCCATTATATTGGTGAAGGTGGGATCTAGAAGAGATTTGGTGAAGATATCTACTTGTTGATCTACTAAAGGAACAAAGATTGGCACAAGCTGTCCTTGAGCATTATTTAGTGCATACAAATATCCATGTGTTTTGTCTTCTGATGATTCATTGGATTATGAATAAGCTCAATGGTACTTTGATTGTCACAAAGGTGGAATGAGTTTGTGGAGGAAGACCAAGTTGATCAAGCATCATCTGTATCCAGGGAAGATGCTTCTTGACATGAACTTCACTAGCATAGTTGTCGTTAGTGGGGAAGAGAATAACAACTTGTTTCTTCTTAGAACACTAACAAAATGGTCCAGAGCTAAGAGAAAACAAGTAGCCCAAGGTAGATATTATCTCATCAAGATTGCTAACCTAGTTGGCATTGAAAAATCCAAGGAGGAAGATATGAGTACGACCGGGCATTGTTGGTACTCGGTTCTCCATATTTTCAATGGCCGCTGAGGGGGAAACAAACACCACAAGATATGTGGTTCTCTTCCAAATTTTGGACCCTATCTCCGGTTGAACCGATTTCAGGGTGGGAAATTCGTTAAAAAGAAAAGATAACTCTTCCCATGCCCCCGATGACATCTCCAGATTTCCTAACATTGTCGTCCACCACCATGTCTCGGTTCAGGAATATTAACACAATTCTATTTCAATGTTCATGCAGAGTGCACCCTTGATACAAGGATTCCCCATCTCTTAGGATCAATTAACCCATGTCCAAGTGATGTTCACATGGAACATTTCCCCACTTCACTCTTCAAAGTTCTCATTTGAATATTTGCTACTACCACCAAGGTCTGCACCAGAGGCACTTGTTGATATCATGAACAAAAAATATATATTATATAAGATATTCATATAACATATAACATATTATATAAAATATGACATATAATATAAAAAATATTTATAAAATGAAAATATTTTATATATTGTAAACATATATATGTTATATGTATGTTACATATATAACATATATATGTTACAACTATATAATATATATATTTGTAACATATATATGTTACATATATAACATATATATTCTCCATTCGAACAGAACCCCACGACCCCTAACCCCATTTGCATTTGAATTTGAAATCGACCCCATTCGAATTCATCCTGACCCCGTTTGGCCGACCCCATCCCATTCAAACTCGACCCCATCCCATTCACATTCATCCCGACCCCATTCACATTCATCCCGACCGTTACATCCATTTCCAAACAAAACCCTCGGCCTTGCATCCCCTGCCAAATGATCCACAAAGGCAGACAAAGACCCCACCTAGTTGCCAAATGAAAAAGAGATAGATGCCACAGAGACATGGCTTGTAACAAGAGACACGATGACCCCACCAAGGAGCCACAGAGACAAAGAGCGGCAAAGAAGTGAACTTGACCAACAATGACTTCCATTCCGATAAATTTTTCCCACTCTGTCCTTTTCAAAATTTCCATTCTAAAAAGTCTAGGGCACACATGCATCATTGTTTGAATGATATATTCTATATATTTGATCTAGGGCACCATGTCTGAATTAGATATTCTGCAGATTTGAGTTAGGGCATATTTGAATTTGAACTTTTTTTCCTATGGTTTTCCTTGTCACAATGTTATCAGAGGGATAACACGAAATATATGCCAACCATCTAAAACACTTCAAGAATCCATCTAAAATACCATAACTGCAGATTGGGAAGTCAAACAATGTGAAATATTCTACAGTCCAAGTGTTTGTCAAAATTCCACACTCAAGAATTCATATAAAATTGCTACAACAATGAGTAAATTCATAGCAACGTCTATAAACATTTCAGTGGCAAATTGTTTGACGAAATGCCAACACAGTAAAACCAAGAAAAAGACAAAAAATATTTGAGTGGGAATTTTACATTTTTAAATGCACACAAAGCTCTTCATTAATACATTGCCCATTTAGGAAATAAGGATCGATATCCAGATTGGCCACTCCTCATAGCTTTATTATCATCTAGTATAATCTTTGAACACCCCTACACTCATAATTGAATTTTTCTGACATGCACTATTCTTTTACTAGAATCCTAATAGTCTCATATTTTTAACAAGCTAGGTGACAACAACAACAAGGAAGTGAGATTGCTACATGAACCTCGATGTGAAGGATTTCTACATAGCAGTTGTGTTGGGTTGAGATAGTTCAGGTGTTGGTTGGAGGATTTTTTCCATTTCATTATTTGGATAATGACATGGCAATTTCTGATCCTGCCACATGTCTTTTTGATTTTCCTTTTATTATCCAAACCAACTACCTTCTTTGTCTCCCTTGTATATGTGGCATATTTTAATTGGTCCCAAAGTTGTTGATGTGGAGGTTCCCTACATCGTGGATATTTGATGGTATACATAGGCATCTATATCCCTTTGTCTATATTCTATGCAAAAGAGTCGTGAGTCACTTACGGAATCGGAATATTGTAATGCTATGAGGTTTAATTTCCAAAACCCTTACAAACTTGAAATATTTATAGAATGCAATGAAACATATGCACTCTTCCTTTAAAGCATTGATTTTCCTCTTATGTTGTAATAGAGACTCCATGATAAAAACAGACCATGCATTATGATTTTATTCCTAAACATGGATTCTACTAATAGATGAGAAGATAGAGGCCTGGTTCTGAGCAATTAGGTCCTCTTGTTTATGAAGAAATTGATAGATTTATATTATTTTACAATAGGGGTAGTGTCCAGGTTGGCTATGGCTCTCCATGCTACCTATAAACTAGAGATATTACAACCAATTTGGGTGAATAAAAGCAAATTATCCTTCAATAGACCCCTCCAAGAACTCCTCAAATGACCAATGAAGAATATCCCCAAACTGCCTATGCCATTCTAACCAATGCCTTGAGAGTTGTAAAATTTCATCGAGAGTTGTGAACAAACTCAGGAGTTGTGAAGATACCTCGGGAGATTTGAAAATTAGAAATGTCATAATGAATCCCATGCAATGTCCACTTAGCCACAATGTCCATTCACCATTAATCCAACCAATATGTAATTGTGGCCTTTGAATAATGGCTTGTCCCATTTGTCCTTTTTGGATGGAGTGAGTCAAGGTAATTAAAAAATTTGTCATTTTTTGGATGGAGTGAGTCGAGGTAATGGACAACAACAATAATGGACAACAAAAACAACATCACTTATCCCATTGTCAATAAATCTCACCCATGCCTTAGACTTTACAATTTTGTAGCCATCGATGGGTTACACATCAATAAGAACTCTTGTATTTGTTACTTAACAATGTACGTTACTCTCAATTGCTCGCTCCCTTTTGACATGCATAGGCCACCTTTACCTTTCTACCGTTTCTTCTCCTTGGGTCGAGGAATCACATCCTCCACCTTGGCCACCTCAGTTCCCTCTTCCCTGGTCGTGACCTCCATTTGTATTGTTAGTATCTGAGATGGAGTTCCTATGGTGCTAAGTATGTATTGGTGGGGTCAGTTGCTAAGATGATGGGGAGGTAGGGTTTAAGGGAATGTGTTTCACCATATTTTTTATATTAAATGCAAACAAAATTCATCATAACATCTTCATGAATGATGCCCATGTAGCCAAATACAAGAAGTGAGCCAATGAAACCATCTTAGCTCCTCAAAAGTACAATGTCCCTTTCCCATGTGCTTAGTTATTGTGAAAAACAGGGAAACATCAAAGTCTGAATGCTTGTATGTTGGAATCTCTATCATTTTTGGCATGAATAGTAAACTGAGTATCTATGAATGAAAGATTCCATTAGGTGGACGTAGCAATGGAAATGATATGCTACAACATATGTCTATTCACTCTTGAAGAGGGTTTTTGTAAACTCTATCATACCACATAATTTCCTCTTACCTTCCGAGAATTTATGTCTTGTTACCATCATATTGTTGTTCATATACATGTAGCTTCGAATTTTTCTTTGATCCCAGAGTAAAAGGTTGAAACTTTAGCACATGAATGATGTAATTTGTAATCTTTCCTTGGTCACACAGGTTGTAAGAAAATGTCACAATTTCAACTTCAAATCTTTCTAGAATCCTTGTGATTTTTCCTGTAGCATAAAGGACACATTCAGACTATTCATCCTCAAAGGCTAACCCTAAATTTTCCAATATTTCATCAATCTGATGTCTCCTAAGAATGCCAGACAATAATTCATCTAATATTAATTTGACATCGAAGTTCCTGGCAACTAGATCTTGGTGTTGTGTTAAAGCATTATAAAATGGTGAAAATTTTCTAAGTTCAGGGTGGCATAATCAAACTTTTCAGGAAAACAATCCTTCCACAATAGCTCTAAGATGTCTCCATGCATGAATTGTTGCCCATGAGAGGATTTTCAACTATTTAGTATATTGTTCCTGTTATCTCCCAAAATAGCACCATCATTTTGGGTGTTAGAATGAGTCAAAAAATTCATTTATGTGAGTCTTGGTTTTCAAAAATTACTTTTTCAGCTTTCAATAGCACGCTCCTTTTAATTTTTTACGGGTTAGCTGTTGAAATCCGTCACTTTCCACAGCGCACGAGTCATAAAATAATAGCTCTGCGCTGGGAAAAGTCCCGATTTCGCTCAAAATGACTTTTCTTTCTCGCGCCAAAAGTCCACATGCTAAAGCCCGAACAATTGACACCTCAAATTCTGTTACAGTTCCGTACTAGTCAAAGCCAAATCATGTAGCACACAACACCTGTTCGAATCATGCACCATCTGAACGATTCAACAGCAAATATCATTATTGATGTTTGTGTCATTGGGTGAAGTCGAAGTCAATGTGCCAGGCTACATTGGGAGATCAAGGAGCGGCAACAGGTGGTACTCTGAAAGAGATTTTAATTGCATGCCTGTGCAAAGCAATGTGAGCGACATGCATTGCACAGAATGAAATAAAACCTGGACAGGGATACCCGAAAATTCGTTGGCGTTGTATAGACAATGGTTCACAAGGTCACTCTGGCGATGAACAGGAGCAAAGTATGGCTGCCAAAATTGTCCCTGTCATTATTATTGGAGATAATAATTCTGCAGAAGATGTCAAGCGTCTTCATCTTTTCACGGTACATAATCTTAGTGGTCCTATCAAGATTGTAGATGCAGAGGGAATGTCTGCAAAGCCTGGTGATATTCTTGTGTTTGAAATCCGCCATTTGGGTCCTCTCCCTGGAGATAAATGGAGGTATACTGGGACATTTTGACAGAGAAAATCGTGGTTTAATTCACCCTGGTCTGATTGGAACAGCTCCATCGAAGGAACTCGTTGACATATGTAATACAAGGGAGGCAGCCCTAAAAAGGGAATGGTTCATATTCTATCAAATTGTGTGATGTTCTGCATACACGACCCCTTGCAAACTTACCGATGGAAAAAGGCGTTGTTCTTGGAATTATAGAAAAAAGGGACACATCAGAACGTGAAAGGATTGCTGCTGAGGTTGCAAGAGCTATTCCAGGGAGAGAGAATGGTAGAAATCGCGACATTAAAAATCTTAGCCAGGGTTCGAAAGTATAGTTTCCTGTCTTTGTCGATGGTACCATCTCAGTATGGGCGACATGCGCTTCTCACAGAGTGATGGCGAGTCTCATGTTGTGGAGCTCTGTGAATTCATTATCTTAGCATGTGAATCTGAAAATAAGAATTTATCTGGTGTACAATCTGTAGATTGCAAATTGTTGGGTTTTCACTTGATCGAAAATTCAACTGCGCTGAACTAATCCCATTAACAATCAGAAGTTTAGCAGCTGGAGATGATATACATGTTTCAGTTCATAATATATCAGTACATGAGTCCGAGCTTTCAGAATCAGATCAACATCCAGAACCGTCAAAGACAGCTTAAATGGGGCACCTTAAAGAGCATGGAGGCATTGTGAGGTTTATACAATTATCTTGTCTTGGAGCATCTTCATCGTCATCATCTAAATTGCAGAGAACTTCCAGAGGCAATCATTCTAAGGCCAGCTGATATGATTAGTACAGAAGACCGTATTTTAAATAAATAAGCCCAGATAGCAAAGAAGTGGAGTGTTCTTCCATTATTGTAGATGGTTCCACAAGGTTTCAACCAGTTTATGTAATTGATGTTGCTGTTGCAATTATTGTGGCTTTGAAAAATGATGGGCTAGGAGGACTTCATATACAAGAGGACCATAACACAGGAACTTTATTTCCCTCTCTCACGAATGATATGTAGGGAAAAACTTTTCACACATCTTCCCTAGAAGCGCTTGCCTCTGATTCTTTTGCATTTCCTGTGTTAGATCACGAGACTATAAAATGTAAATTGTGAGCTGAAGATGACATGGTAACAGTAGAGCTGCTTGCAACGAAGTTTTCTTCATTTGATACTCCAAACAGAGTGTTCACATGCGAATAGAAAACATCAGTATACTATGATTTTTCTTGGTCATCTAGGCCATTTGCTCCTCAACTAGATATGGTTCACAATCCTGCAGTAGGTTTGCCAGGTCCACATTACCTGAAATCATCATTGATGGAACATCGAGATCAGAATGCTAGACCTCTTATTAGAAGCATTTTGGATGTCTCATTTGAAAGACTCCAAACTCTACAGAACAAGGATGACAAAAGGCAGGAAATACTCCAGATTTTGTGCAGCTGGTTAAGGATTCGATCCACCTTTCCAGTCAAGTTTTCCAGCAAGAAGATCAAATGTACATTTCTGGCATTTCTGGCTTCATCTTTCAACATTCGAAGATTTCTTGCCTGGTCATCACATTGAAGAATGTCAAAAAATCTTGCAGCTGTCGAAGACTCCAATTAGATATAGTTTGATTTCCTTTAATAAAGGATTTGTTTTGTCAGAGTTTACAATTAGTTTTAGACTATACTATGTTTAGTAAAGCAGATCCAGTTTTCTAGGATCTGAAAATTGTTTGTAAAGGCTATAAAGCCTGGGAACTCGGTGAGAGGAAGGCAAGTTTCATTAGAACTCTATTTTTGGTTGAAAGGTACGAGTCCCATTTGTCAAAGAAGCTTCCACTAGATTTCTAGGGATCGATTCTGTTATGTACCAAATCGAAGCCCACCGAGCCTTGGGAGGCTAACTACACTTCACCAACTATCAAGCATGAGAAAGGGGATCAACACATTGTCATTTCCTTGATTTGAGGGATCATTCCCTATCTTTTTGCATTGCTGTTTTAGTTAACTCAACAGATCGAGGTTTTTAGGATCTGTAGACTATTTTGTAAAATATATAAGGCCTAAGAACTCATACGAGTGGGGGGTTCAGTCCTAGATACACATTGGGCTATTGTACTAAGACTCTCATTTTCTAATACAGATCACAGGTTCCTTTCCATTTTGGTGTCAGTTTTCCACATTTCTTCTGCACTGTTATCTTGTTGTCAAGTCTTGAATGGCTGTCATCCCATTGTTTGGCTCATGACATGATAATCAGTTTCTTAGTTGTTTATTAGACCCTACTTCGTACTGGTTTATGAACAATCTTTTCTTCACCCACTGAAAGTTATTTGCTGATTAATCAATCTTGGAGAGCACTGTTTTATTTGATTACATTGTGAGTTGTCTTCTCATTAGTTACTTTCTGTTATCCCATTGATCCAACCTTTCATTATTTATAATTTCTTAAGTTACCAAGCACCTTTTGTCTGCAACCACAAAGGGTTTCTTGGAGTGATAACAGTTCCTAGACATATCTTGAGTATTTATATCCTTGTATGATTGATGCATATTCTTTGTTTGTTGACCATCTAAGTCTTGTTTTCCAAACTTTGAAACAATGCTGGGAATATAGGGTATACCTGCTAGAATACATCATGAACAAAAG
>JASDQU010259620.1:1476-12844 GCA_032191745.1 Picea mariana
GGGGGGGCAATCGGACCAGTGGAGTGGTTGGCCGCGTTCTGCTGTATCGACAATTGCTACAATTTTTTTGACAGTTGATCAGTGGGCTTCATTTTTGTTGAACCAACTATACCATCGGCATGTGGTCCATCTCTCTGTCTGGTCTTGTCAAGTATTGACCGTGGTGAATCTGGAAAAATTCATAAAGTAAACCAGACTGAGAGTAAATCAGCTCTAGCTGTTGAGCTCTCATTATTGCATCCTCTTTAGAAAACACTCCCGACGTTGCGACATCTTTGAATAAATACGGTACCAAATACTTAAGGAACCACTCTAGCAGGAATGCTGGTGGGACTAGCACTTTTATCAAACTCTTTCAGCGTCTCCATTCTCGGATGTGATCAGAGATATGGTCCACCTTTGTCTACTCAAAATTGGCCAGCAATTCGGTGTTGGCATCGTATCTCACAGGTAATTGGAAATGGTTTAAGAAATCCATTACCAATTCGTCGAAGGAAGAGTATCTCAAGCGGTCAAGCTCAATGTACCATTTTGTGGCACTTCCTATGGGAGTGCTTTGAAACAAATGCAACTAGACGAAGTCATCTTTCAACGAATTGGACGAGCACCAAAGATGAAAGATAGTCACATGATCACCTGGATCTTCGTTAGGATTGGCCTTGAACTTTGGGATGTCTGAAGGCAACTTGGTTGGCATAGGAGGCCAACGTGGATCGTGACAAATGGAGTCATTCAATAACCTTGTCAAGTCTGGCAAGTGCAGAGTTGCTAGAAACAGTAGTTTGGGTTGTTGATTGTGACCAGGGAAAGAGGAGCCTGGAGTTTGGTTGGCACCAAGTTGCCAAGAAAAGTTAGGTTGTTGGCCAGGGGTCTGGTAATAACCATGGCCTTGACTAGCGTACAGATTCTGCAGTTGTTGATATGTCATCGACTGACTCCCGTAATAGGAGGTGAAGGGTTGGGCTTGCGTCGCTTTCCAAGGATTTTGGGAAGGGTTACCCCCTATCGATCCGCCGAGAATAGGTGTTGAGCCTTGCCTAGGGTTCCATTGGCTATGGAAGGGGTTTCCCCTGGTCGGCATCCCTGACAAGGGAACTTATCCTTACCATGGATTCCACGGTCCTTGTGAGGAAGGAATTCCTAATTTTTCCCCCTGTGCAGGAATAGTAACCTATACAAGATTTTGTTGTCCATAATCGGGGTTGCCTCCAGCTGAGATGGTATATGATGAGAATGCATTTTTACCAAACGTGTCAAACAAAGAGAATGGTGTTGAACCAACCAGCATGTTATAAGAAGGAAGTCCTTGACTACCTTCTCCAAACGAGCTAAAATTTACGTTCGGCCCGGTGGGATGCTGGTGAGAACCACCGAGCGAAGGGGAAAAAGGAGGTATATGACCCCCTCCGTAAGGGAAAGCATTATAGGAAGCTAAAGTGCCCCCCATGGATCCTTGCAGAGGAGTGTAGGAGCTCCCTGCCCCGAGACCTACATTCTGTAGAGTGGAGTAGGAAAGTATAGGGATTGTACCGAAGCCAGGAATCTTGTATGAGAACGGAGAGCCTGTCGCATTCTGGGTAAATGGAGCAGTGATTTCCACCATAGATAGAATCGGACCATTGCCCGAGGTGGATGCAGTAGAGACCATAGTGGCCCAGACCAGTGATAGTTGGTTAGGAGGTGGAACACTCCCTGTAGTGACAGTCGTAGAGGGAATATGAGAATCCCCTGAAGAAGTTGGAGCATTTGTCTCCATTGTTGCTTGTGACACTATCAGGTGCTCGTAAGGATAAACCTGTACAATGATGGGTGCCGATAGATCAGTGTTCGGAGGTTCTTATGGACCAAGAGCTTCCCCTCCAAGGTCTGAAATGGTTGGCTCCTCTGGAATCAAATTTTCTTCTCTCGGAGATGGGTCGAGCACGGTTTCATGTAACCTGACTTCCTCAAAAGACCCTTGTTAGTCTAGTTTTCACCTTAGCAGTGGCAGGGGGGGCTCGAGATCAACCATCTGCAGGCCCAAAAGCCTTCATGACCAGTGGAGATCCTGATCCTCCACCGTGTGAGAAGATTAAAGACACACTAGGGATTTCTATAATCGTTTAAAAACTAGCACACACCAGAAAAATTCCCTATGAGATAAAACAAGCAAATCAGTAGCTAGTTGGAAGAACAATTACACCATCCAACACTAGAGAAACTTACCAGTTCAAGTGCAACTCAAATACGGAAGCACCGTACGGGTATACTCTACAAAGTGTGGCCCAATGTCTGTCCTACGTACTATGGTATACCCATGCAGTCACCTGTGTAAGTCACTAGAATGATAGGCAACTAGGTTACCAGCGCGCGAACAGTCACCAGGCGGGTACAGTCGACATTCGGGTGGACCGCAATGAGCAGGGTATCAAGCCTGAAACCTATCAAGGATATCGAAATAAAGTGTTCCGGAAGACAACTGAGGACCTCAAATGGATTCGAGACCCATGAAGCTCCATGGAAAATGCGATCAACGTAATCCCAAGATAAGTCGTCTATATGTGTTCCCAACTACGCTTGGTCCGACTTTGGAGGGGTTATCTCCGCTACCTTTCCTCACGCGACCTCATGTTTAGCCCCTATGTTAGAGGGGATTCCCAGATAACTTTCATGATACTGGACTTTTTAGCACTCCCTATCATAGACTCTTATGTTTGTTTTTGTAGCCTTGAAGAGTTTCCTCTCCAATCCTAAATCAAGGCTCTAGCCTAGACTAGTTGATGGACCCTACAAACATAAAGTCTAGTTGATTTTAATTAATCGTTAATTTTGTGTGGCTTGTATTAAGTCAAAGGAAGTGGAAATGAAACTAGTGATGTGTTTGTGAGACAAAGAAGAAAACAAACGGAAAGCTGGAAACAAAATTACTTCTTGTTGACAAATTCAGATTTGCACATTTAAACTCTTTAACCAACTTTCCAACTACTTTGTTTTTCTAAGATCTTTTAACAGAAAACTCAAAACAAGATTTCGCTCGACTACGATCTACTTATTGTCCTAAGTCAATCAGCCAAGAAATTATGAAAGCATTATTTTTCCTAATTGCTAATGCAAACAACCAACTACTTAACCAAACAAAGAAAGTGAAATCTATATTTTTTTTATTATGCTTCCAAAACAAGAAATTTTAAAATGTATTATTTTCTTCTTTTCAAAAGAAAAAGGGGAAAAATAAAGACAAGACAAAACCAAGAAATGACTTCTGGCTCTCCTGCGGATCTCAGGGAGTCACTGACCAAACCCAAAAAGGCAGATTAGAACAGACTCACAATCTCATCCAAAAACCTAATAAAGAAAAACAAGAAATCTTTCGAAGAAAAAGAAAGTTATGCTAAAGTCAAACCTAGGCTACAGATTGGTATGACAGAGACCAGGGATAGATCAAGAAAACCCCTGAAAAGTGTGATTCCTGACAGGGAAGAGGATGACTACCTCTTCTAAAAATAAAAAATTCTCAACAAGCACGCTACTGACACTTAAACAACAAGCATATGTGCGTGGGTTGTCTAAGGGAAGGGCGCGTATGCACGCATACAGGCCCACTACAAACTGCATGCACCTCTGCAACTCCTCAAGAATGAAAAACAAGTAGTCAAGCATAGGCAAGGAGTACTGGTATTGAAAACCAGAATCCCTTAAAGACACAGAAACTTACTTTTATAAAGAAGACGCAAGGAAACTTTGACAAAACAAAGCTAATATGAGGTCATACCTAAACTGCAGACTACAACAACAGAGACCATGAATGGATCAAAAAACCCTTGAGAAGTATGACTTCTAACAGGAGAGAGGATGACTGCCTCTTCTTTAAAAAATATTTTATGAACCCAAGCACGCTGCTGACCCTTTAACAGTCAGCGTATGTACACGGGTTGTCCAAAGGTAGGGCGTGTATATATGTGTGCAGGACTTGTAAATGTCGTGTATAACTCTGTGAATTTCCAGAAAAGAAAAGGCAGTCAAGCAATCAAAGCAAGGAGTACTAGTATGGAAGACCAGAATCTCCACAAACTCAGACTCTTGCAGAAACTCAGAAAAAAAGGTCATCAAACCAATTTAAAACACCCAAAAAGTATCCCCAAAAACCCTAGAGAGCTTCCCCAGTATGGTCACCAATTATGTTGTGGGTGGAAAATCCCCCTACGAACTAGCACTAAGGGTTCTGTAATGCATGTAGAAATGACCATCTAAAGTCTCCTACTTTTTACCATCATCCCACCATAGACCCCACATTCATACATAAACACAAGGGTAAAAGGATCCAGTTACTCTACCTTGACTTCTGCATTTGGTGTCGATCCTTTTGTGTTCGGTTTCTCCTCGATTGCATGTCTCCTCCCAAAGCCAACCTGCATTCACAAACAAACAAACAAAGAACTCCAAACATGCATCATATATATGAACTAGTGGGTTAGAGGTTCTAATAAAATATAATCAAAACTGAATTATTGAACACCTCATATGGCGAGACGGGAAAAGTAATTATTTTTATTAATCTCACAAAAGTAACTTACAAGGGTGAGATCGACCACTTCTCCTCGAATCTAGTCCTGGGCTCCTCTTCAACTGTGCACCAACTGCTTCCACATATGCTTCTCCTCACAAAATGGTTGCAAAATATTGGGGCAAGGGGAATACAAAAAAGGGAAGAGTTTCTTTGCTATTATTTCCTCCCTTTTCAAATGGGACGCCTACCCCTTCTTTTATAGGCTAAAAAGGGATAGGTATTTGGTTGAGTGACCGGCTATGGGCAGTCGAATGATTTAGGAAACTTACCCGAAAATTTGTATTCCATCTACAACTTTCTATTTTTTTTTCTTTTGTCAGTATACGCGGGTTGTAATGGGTTAGCTAGCATATACACGCGTGCAGCAGTGGTACAGGGCACGTATGTCTCCAAAAGGATGGTTTCTGGAAGAGTTGTTCAATGGTGGCTTGGAAAAAATGGCAAATGAGATGGCCTGATGCCAGGTATGCATGTCTGGTGCAAATTAGGGTTATAACAATTATTATAAACATTTATCACATTAGCTGCATAAATAAGATAACTGAAAGAAAAGAAATCACAGAAACAATAGAGACACATAGATTATCCACAGAAACCCTCATGGGGGAGAAAACCCAACAAAACTTCCTCAATATAGATATACCAAAGACTGAACAAAAGATCCTCCTCTACTCCTTCACTAGGAAGAGTAGCACACCACTTACCCAAGAAATACCAAGACACGGACCAAGAACCCTCCTTGATGTCACACTTAGCTGCAGTAGCAGTTCATCCAAGACTTGCACACTTCTTCATAGCTACAGATCTAATGTGGTGAGTATCCAAATGATGCACTGGACTCTCTTATATATAGTGGCATAAACAGCCTATAGTTACATATGGGATAACCTATCACTTTACTCTCTTAATTTACATTTAACTGTCAAGGCACAATAGGGACGACTTTTGCTAAGGCACAATAGGGCCTAATTAAATATAATATAATAATATTATTCAACTCTCTCTCAGGTAGAATATTCTTCGAAGTTACAATATTTCAACACTCCCCCTTAACAAGAAGGGTATTCTACTAACAACATCAATAGCAACTAATTGGACTCAATACAACATCAAGAGGATGGGACATCATCAACAACATCGAGAATATTGTCGACCATATCTATATACCATTGGAATTTTTTCTCATCATCAACATCAATAGAAAATGAACATCATCATCATCTGTAGCACGGAGCTGGAGTAACATCATCATCATCAACAACGTGAATCTAGAACATCAACATCGATAGCACCAAGTTGGAACAACAACATCAATAGCACAAAGCTAAAACATCAACATCAATAGCACGAAACTAGAACAACAACATCAATATGTGGCAACAGAATGAGGTAGGTGCCTCAACAACATTTGTGGTAATCTGACAGATCGTCCTTACTGTACCTTTAGGGTCTGCCCAGGAATCATAAGATTCCCTAGGATATAAAATCCTAACAAGCTACCACGTGGTACTCTGACAGCCCATCCTTACCATACCTTCGAGATCTACCCAGGAATCATAAGATTCCCTAGGATATAAAATCCTAACTGAGCTACCACTACTAACCACAACTGGCATATACATGCACAGGTACTCTCACAAACCGTCCTTACCGAACCTTCGGGATCTTCCTAGGGATGATCAATCCCCTAGGATATAAAATCCTAAAGGAGCTACCTATTGTTGGTGAGGATACCATAGTATCATCAACATCACTCCCCCTTTCGAGGAAGATCCTTTCATACTACACCAAGCTTGTCTCAGAAGTACTCAAACTTCACATGAGATAGAGGCTTAGTCAACACATCTGCAACTTGCTCGTCTGTGCCAACATATTGGATCTTTACAACTCCCTTCCGCCCCATGTCACGAATGTAGTGATATTGTATCTCTATGTGCTTCAACTTATCATGGAACACCGGTTTCTATGTCATCTTTATGCAACTCTGATTATCACATAGAATCATGGTAGCTTCCATCTCCAAATCGAACAGACTTGTCAACAACTTCTGAATCCATATGGCTTCACAACTAGAGGAGCATGCTGCAATGTACCCCGCTTCTACTATGTTGAGAGGAATATTGTATTTCTTCTTGCTTTTCCATGAAGTCATGGTTGACCCCAAACTAAAACAACATCATGAAGTGATTTTTTTGTCTGAAGCACTTCCAACCCAATCTAAATTAGTATAACCATACAGTATGAATTCATGATCTCCAGTATAATAGAGACCATAATCCAACATACCCTTAAGGTATCTCATCACATGATTTGTAGCTACAAGGTGAACACGTTTGGGCTCCACCAAATACTAACTCAAGGTATTCACAGCAAAGCATATATTTGGCCTGGTATTCGTCAGATACATCAATGATCCAATAATCTGTCTTTATAGAGTAGTGTCAACCAACTCTGACGAAGTATCAACCAAGAGTTTCAAATTCGTTTCCATGGGTGTGGTCATGGATTTAAATTCCAACATGTCAAATCTCTTCAGTATTTCAATTGCATACTTGCCTTGGTTAAGGAATATCTTCTTTGGGCTCTGCCAAACTTCAATACCTAAGAAATAATGCATAGGGCCTAGGTCCTCATTTCAAATTCAATGGAAAGCTTCTTCTTGCAATCTGTGATCAGCTTTTCTTCTCCTATCAAGAATAAAGCATCCACATATAGTAGAAATATAATTGCCTCATTATTCATAAACCTTGAAGTAAAGGTTGGGATCAACTTTACTCTTGGTAAATCCCAATCTCATCATAAAACTATCAATCCTGCCATACCAAGCTCTTGAATCTTGCTTCAACTTGTTCAGTTGCAACTTAATCTGCAAAATCATGTGCTATCTCTATGTGCTTTCTGTAAAGCACTATATGTCTCACTGCCTGAGAGTATGTCCTCTACTCTCTCTGTAATTGTTCCTCTGAGACTAGGACTCTGCACCTGCAGTTGTTTTGAAGCAGAGAATGATTGTTCCATTGCCACTGTGGTTGTTGAAATCTGAGAGTAACTCCTCTACTCTATCATGGCAAAAAATTCATCTGAAACTGAGAGTGGTTCAATAACTAACATTGAGGGTAGCGTATCCTCTTCTCTGGAGGTAACTCAATCTTCTATTGTAGTCATGTCTCCATGTCCCGACTCATGTGTTGCACCAACTAACACTGGAGATAACGCAATCTCAAATACAGGGATTTTCATACCTGCTCCCTCTGAATCTCATATTGTGTCGACTTCTTTTAATGAATCATGTTTTTTCTATATATACTTCTTCTGATTACTGGAGCAAGTGTCTCGTCATAGTCTTCTCCCTCTTGCTAGGATAATTCTCTGGACACAAATCAGGATTTGTGCATCTTTATACTATTATATGCAGTATGCTTGATCTGTTAGATCAATCTGGGAAGTCATCGTTGACTTCCCTTCTGATCTTAAGGAAAAAAATGTATCCCAATCCTTCCAAATGGCTTCCTCCTCTGTCATTGAAACAAGGGAATCTTCTCAGGAGATTTCATGTCTCCTAGAGGTCTTTGAAGCTACGATCTAGTCTTCTCAAATCATGGAATCTATCTTTCAGTCATGGAAAATGTCTCTACAGGATATACCAAGTCTTAATATGAAAATTTGAGTGAGACTTCAAATGAATTATGCTTCCTGTCAAGGTGGCTTCATTATCCATTGACCAAGTATACTATGAGTTCTATTATAATGTTCGATCATCTTTGGAGCCTTCTGCTCCTTACAATAAATCTCCATATGAGATACTCTATATCTCAAAAGTAGCTTCTTATTCATATTCTATGGATGTATACGGTCATGTATACAACTTGGATAGTCTTCTCCTTGTCTTATCTAATATGTTGCCTCATGCAACCATCACTATAGCTTCCTTAGGGTTATCACATGTGACCTACCTGGAACAAGAAAAACAAGGGGGAAACAACAGACAAGAATAATACTCTTTATAATAATAATAAAACAATAGCAAGAACAATCATCACAGTAGCTCCTTTAGAGATATCACTGATGACCTACCTGAAACAAGGGTTAAAAGTAAGAAATACAATAATAAGGAATGAGAGAAACACTCTTCTAGTGTTGTGATCAATCATTCCTCCATGGTAACCTGGAAACAATTCAAGAAGTTTATATTGGAGGAGATGTTAGTTATATCTAGTAAATTATTACAGTAAGCATTTATCTCAATAGTGCTCACATGCTACCAAGTATTCAATAATAAAACTTTTCAAAGATTGCTATCACAACTATAGTGTTTAGCAGTTATTAAACTTAATATGTGTAAATTTGAATCTTATCAATTTAATTAATCAAACCTGGAACCTGGAGTCTTGTCTTCAAGAATGAGTGTGTTGTTTTTCTTCCGAGTCTCCTTCACTCAAGATGACAAGTAATTTCTTCAAATTGTCCTTTGTACTAAGACAAAATGCTATATTGACATAAATTTGAGTTAGGGAATAAAATCTATAACCTCTTCTTTAATCAATCTAATAATTTGACTTTAATTTTGATCAATGGTTAGTATGATAACTTGAACGGATCAAAATGCAACCTGGATATTCATAATATTACAATAATTTCATAGCAAGTAGAGGCATATCAAAGTAATCAAACCTAGGGTGCATCGTTTCTCTGAATGTGTTGGATATGAGATCCATCTGGATCTACGATAGTTGTTTAGACAACAGATCCTTTCTCCTGTAAATACCCTTTAAAATAATGATATAGTTTAAACATATGTAAGTACATACCTCTGGAAATATCACCAGGTAGTGGCACCATCCGACAACAATGACAAGTAATAATGAACCTTTAAAACTTCAAAGGTGCTTCAATTTGTAATTTAAAGGTAGTCGAAGATTTGCTAGGGTAAGGCACACTAGGACAATAAAAAATTAGTCCCAACACTTCAAAAAAAAAAATTACTGCAATTGGTACTGCAACTGGTGGTGCAACTGGCATAAAGGAACTAGTACGAAGGAACTGGCACTACAACTGCAAATGATACTGCAACTACAAGTGGTACTGCAACTGCAACTGGTACTACAACTGCAACTGCAACTGGTACTACAACTGCAACTGCAACTTAGGGTTTATGAGGAAACCCTAATTTCTCAAAATTCAAATTTCAGAATTCTGATCCAGGGACTAGATGTGCCCTCCTAGAGTGGGTTATCAGGTGTGGTTACTTTCTCCAATGTCCTCCTCAAACAAGGAAAACATCACACTTAGGGTTTGTGTAGAAACCCTAATTCTATAGCAGATGCAATACTGAAAATTGGATTGTGAGTTGGTCTCTTTCAGGCCCGCTCTGATACCATGTTGAAGTTTTTACTTATATCTCTATCAGTTACGGTTCTTATTTCATTATTATAAACATTTATCACATTAGTTGCATAAATAAGATCACTGAAAGAGAAGCAATCACAGAAAAAATAGAGACACATAGATTATCCTGGGAAACCCTCATGGGGGAGAAAACCCAACAAAACTTCCCCAATATAGATAGACCAAAGACTGAACAAATATCCTCCTCTACTCCTTCACTAGGAATAGTAGTGCACCACTTAAACAAGAACCCTCCTTAATGTCACACTTACCTGCAATAGTAGTTCCTTCAAGACTTGCACACTTCTTCATAGCTACAAAGCTCGTGTGGTGAGTGTCCAAATGAGGCACTAGCCTCTCTTATAAATAGTGGTCTGGCCAGCCTATAGTTACATCTGGGTTGACCTGTCACTTTACTCTCTTAATTTACATTTAACTGTCAAGGCACAATAGGTCCGACTTTTTCTAAGGCACAATAGGTCCTAATTAAATATAATATATAATAATATTATTCAACTCTCTCTCACGTAGAATATTCTTCGAAGTTACAATATTTCAACAACATTGACATTGTTGTCTTGCTTGAAGCTTGGGAGCATGAAGAATGTAAGGTCCCTAATATCAAAGGATTTTTTTTTTGGTCCAAATGGAATAATAAGTCCTCTCATAGAGGGATTGGAGGCATATCATGTTACATAAAAATGAACATCTTTCCTCACATCCAACATCATAAGAAATATCTTCTCAATCAGTACATTGGATGGAGATATATGATATTAACGCTAAGAATATTTATATAGCAATATGTTGTTTCACACCTATTAACTCTACTTTTTATACAAAAAACAATCTAGATAAGAATTGTCCCTACAAAAKCTTAGAGMAAGATATCTACAATATGAAAAATGGAGGTAGTATCCTCCTATTAGGAGACTTTAATGCTAGAACTGCAACCAATCAAGCTATTATTTTAAGCAATGACTCCAACCCTAATCCTCTTTGGCTAGATAAGGACCTTGTCTTAGCAAACAGTTACAAAAGAAACTCTGAAGATCTGATTGAGAATTTGTTTGGTATTGAGTTAATTAATCTATGTAGTTCTCAAGATTTAATAGTTTGCAATGGTCTAAAGAAGTGGCCAAATTCTAACAGGATGACTTGTATCCATGGGTTGGGTAGCAGTGTTGTTGATTATGTAAAATTGGATATCACCGTATACAACCAAATAGTAAACTTTGATCTTTTAGAAGACCACGAACCTGACTCTGATCATAGACCTCTAACCCTAACTCTTAACTTTCGCATGCACAATATCTCTATAGAGGAGCACTCTAACAACCAAAGGCACTTACTTTTTGACAAACAAAAAGTTGATCTCTTCTTAAAATACTTAAGATATGCTTTAAAACTCATATCGTATCAGAACAATCTTAAAGT
>JASDQU010259625.1:0-15681 GCA_032191745.1 Picea mariana
GTCCGTTGTGTTAGCACAATGTTCATGTTGACCTAGGTTGTACCAGAGAGCCACACACTCCACCTTCGCTTGGTTTGGAGTGGGTCTGCGAGTACTTGTGCTATGGGGTGAGACCTTTTCTTCCACTTGATCATCATGATAGGGCATGGAGATGTTTGGATAGGTACTTCTTCTACAGAGATTCCTTTACAGATATATTTTCTGGATAGCAGGTCTGGTGGTCATAGGTATTTTAGCTTGAGGATCAAGGAGAGGAGGATCTAGTATGTATGCAGGGGGTATACAGTGATGGTCAGAGTAGTTCAATGTCAGCATGAGGATCTTCAACAGAGGTTAGCATGGGACCCTTGGATTGTAGGATTGAGCATTTCATTGACCGACAGGGGAGAGTGGACCATTGGGGAAAGTTATTCTAACTTTCCATTGATCTTCAGTGTTGAGAAGAGCGCATCGCTTGTGGGTGCCTCACAAAGGTCTTACATCACCTCAGTTGGGCATAATAATGTCCATTTGATGGAGGCCATAAGGATCTTGGTAGAGATTTGGAGGATGGACTCACTCCAAGATGAGGCCATGTGTGATGTGCAGGAGGTTCATAGGGTTGATATCTTTCAGGACTATGCTTTGCAGAGTATTGCAGTTCACTTTCTGATATGGGATCCAGGGGGTGGATCATACTATTGTTCATCTTTTGATGGGTTCTATTATGTATCCCACTGGTGGACATGTGATCGTGGTATTTTTTTTTAGATGATTTGGTTATTGCTTGAGGACAAGCAATTTCCTAGCAGAAAGGATTGTAATGTCCCCACTTTGAGACATCATCACTGTGAAAAGATTTATGATGACCAGAGTACCTAGATGGATGTTATAGTGAGTACAGGGGCATTTGAGAGGCATTGTGGGGTCCAGCATGCAATTATCATCATATTCTATCATTATGAACCATTCCACATAGGTTGGCTTTGGTTTCGTTGCATTTCGACGATTTCCATGATTTTGACTATTTTGAGCTATAAGTTAATTGTGATCACTGAAGAGGTCATTTTGGGCACATTAATTGGAGGAACCTCTCAATGTAATAGCTCATTGGAATCGGGAGGAGCAACACTATAGGATGGGATGGCTAGAAGCCACAAGGAGAGATAAGAAGCTTTTTAGAGGTAAAAAGGTTAATTAATTAATTAAAGTGACTTAATTAATTAACTAAGTATTAATAAAATGAAAGTCACTTTGGAGGGAAAAGGTGAGCNACAGGATGGGATGGCTAGAAGCCACAAGGAGAGATAAGAAGCTTTTTAGAGGTAAAAAGGTTAATTAATTAATTAAAGTGACTTAATTAATTAACTAAGTATTAATAAAATGAAAGTCACTTTGGAGGGAAAAGGTGAGCCAAAAAGTATAAAAGGAAGGCAAGGGCCTCTACTCATTATTCATGTATGTTTATCTTTTGATATCTAGCTTTAGCTAGCGAGCCCAGCATTGGGGGTTTTGAGGGTTTTGACATAACAAACCCTAGAGGACGATTCGATGGTGAAGGATTCCACCTAGCTTGTCCCAAGCTTGGTCTCGAAGATACAATACTCTCCCACACCATTCTAGTTCCAGATCTACTCAGTTGCAGGGGGATTCTACATCAGTTTCATGTGCCGATAGAGAGAGGGCGCATCAGTTGAGGGTTTCCAGCAAGAGGGGTGCACCATCCTTGGATAGAGATTCGTTGTAGGATATTTGTAGGGTTTTTGGAGATTCCATCACTTGGGTTCTTCTTGCAGGGTCTTCAAAATCATTCCTAGTGCTTTCTGAGAGAGTTTCATGGCTCAGATTATTTCTTAGAGCAGTGGGATGAATTGAAGAGAAGGAGGGTGTTTCTGAGATTCAGATCTAGTCAGTTTGGAGGAGTTACACTTCAGATATGACCCTAAGACTTCACCTAGTGAGTTGAAGTGTCCCAATCTATATTTCTGGAGAGTTTCAGAGCATTAGGAGGCCTCCTTTAGTAGGGACGAATTATCTAGGGCTTCAGTCATCTAGTGGGGTGCACCATTCAGTGGAGGATTTCAGATCTACACGGTTTGAGAGTGGATTTGGAGATTCGGGCACCTGGGTTGTTCTTACCATCACCTGATCTATTGTTTGGCATCTTTCTAGAGGTGATTGGACATCTTTGGCACTAAGGCCGAATTGTTGAGGAGCTTCAATTATCCAGCAGAGCGTGGCATCTTCCAGCAGTGAGGGGTTTGGCACTTGGCATTGGTATTCATCTCTTATCCAGCCTTTGGAGGCTTATTTTGTATTGTCGAGAGCATTCTGTAGAAGCTCATACTTGTTATCTATTGTCTATGATCTTGGCCATCTGTTGAGCATTCCAGATTGACATCTCCATTGTACCATGTTCTTCTATTTTATGAATAAATAAGATTTGAGATGTTTTGGATTGTCTATCTTATTGCATATGGTTGAGGTATGTTCCATGGTTATCTATTTCTTTTATTTTTTGCATACACACATATAAACACATCTAAACAAATAGATCAACAAACTGTTTGATGAAATACCACAACCAGAAAAAGTTTTTTAAAAGACACCAAAATAGTGATGATCCTTGCATAATGGCTTGGGATCATTACAACAGTCATCTCCAAATATAGGAAAGACCATCTCTCACACCTCAGGATTTTTTTTGAAAGATGTCGGAGGTATGGTATTGTTGAAGGAAAATCTCTCTGCGGATAGGTAGATCTCCTCTTGGGAGCTAGACTCTTAACTCTTAAGATAGAAGACGCTTATCATGGACACTGATTTCCTTTCAGATCTATATAAACTGATGTACGAGGAGGAAGGAGAGAAGAAGTACCTTTTACCGACGTTTTTCCCTGCACGCTCCGAGTTGAGCTCCAATCTTTTGCTCCTCGATAAGCCCTGTAGACAAACAATAGTACAACCACTTCCTAAAAATAGACCTATCTATTATAGACAAGTTCATGTGAGATCAAACACAAACTAGAAAGAAACAGGCCAAGCGTGTCATATTGATGAGAACAATGACGAAAGTAACTTACAACCGTAAATGCGAGTGCAACAGCTTTGTCAAATCCCCTTTATCTAACCCTTCCTCAAAAGATCCACGATCTGGATGACAACAACTTCACTTAATACTCTCCTCCAATTCACTATGTGTTTCCTATGAGATCATAGGTTTCATGCTTCTAATTATTCCTCCTTTCCATCATGATAGAGCCTTTTTATATAGGTTTAGAGAGGCCTAACCTCTTGAGGTATCTTTAGGGTAAGTTGAGGATTTTCCTCCTTGAGTCAGGGATATTCCCTAAGATCATGGTTGAAACAGGAATTCGAATTCAACTACCTTCCAAGATTTAAAGATCTTCCCCTTATTCTTGTCAACAGACCAACTCCTGCCCAAAATAGGCAACGCTCCCTCAAAAGGGTCATCATAGTGCTATAGCGCTCCCTAGTAGGCTTTAGGGGGGCGCCGACACTCCTCTTACAAGGTTGTTCGGTGCTACAATTCTCCCTAGCAGTTTAGAGGGGAGCACCAGCACTCCTAAGAGAGATATAGGGGAGCGCTCTCTTCTAAAAAATTAGATTAAGTGATTCTTTCAGGTGGCAAGAGGTACTTAACTTCAGTTAACCATTCCTCTTTCTTCAAATCAATTGTTTGAGGCATTTTAAGTGTCTTCTTAATGTCATCATAAGCATGACATAGGCTTCATGGTAGTATTCTTTTCTTGACACTCGCGACACTTGTGAGCAGCATGCGACACTTACGACACTTATCAAAGCGAGTAATGTTGATGTGTAACAGGTATCTCACTCAACCCCCAGAAATTTGTTTTCGGTATTGATGAAGGAAAGTTGTTAGGACACATGGCCTTGCAAGGAGGAGTTTCCATTGGTCCAGAGAGAGTCTAGTCAATAAAATACATCCACCCCTCGGCCAACAAGAAATCTTTGCAATTCTTTCTCGGAAAAATCAACTTCATTCGTTGATCCATACCAAACTTTGTCAAAAGGATAAAGCCTTTGAATGCTCTGCTAAAAAAGGATGCTTCCTTCATATGGGATGATAAGACAAACAAATCCTTTGAAGATATTAAAGATGCTATCTCCCAAACTCCTGCCTTGATCAGCCCTAATTTCTTATGAGACTTCATAATATTCTTGTTTGCATCCCAAGATACTATCGCGGGTGTTCTTATGTAAAAGTATGATAATGATTATGAACACCCTGTAGCTTTTATGAGTGAGGTCCTGAGGGATTATGAATTGAATTACTCCATCACAGAGAAACAAGCTTATGCTTTGGTCAAATCTCTCAAACACTTTAGGAACTACATCGGTTACAATAAAATCAAGGCTTATGTCCCATACCCAGTTGTAAAGGATGTTTTATCACAACAAGCTTGCATGGGTACTAGAGGAAAGTGGGTTTCCAAGATCCAGGAGTACAACTTAGAAGTAAAACCCACCAAAATAATAAAGGGACAAGGTTTGGCCCAAATGTTGACTGAGAGCAACCAAGAAGCCATACAGATGGGTGAGAGTGGGAAAATAAACGTGATGATCAACGAATTAGAACATGATGAATGGTATTCTGATATCATATACTATCTAAAGAACTTGTATTGCCCTGATCACTTGGTAGACTATAAAAGAAGGGATTTGAGATTAAAATCTATGAGATACTACTTGACTAAAGATGGACTTGGATGGATAAATCCTGATGGGGTTATACTCAGGTGTGTGAACAAAGAAGAGGCAAAGAAATTACTAGAAGAATTACATTCTAGATATTGTGGTGGACACTTTGCATCTCATACTACTGCCCACAAGATTTTGAGGGCTGACTACTACTGGTCGACACCCACCAGCATGTACGATCTTGCCAACCTTTCTAGTACTTCTCTGGCAAACCAAAACTACCAGCGCAACCCCTGAAATCCATAGTGGTAGAAGCACCTTTTCAGCAATGGGGTTTGGAATTTGTTGGTGAGTTTAAATACAATTCAAGTAATGGTTACCGATGGATCCTAATAAACACAGACTATTTCACTAGATGGGTCAAATCTATTCCTACAAAAGGGGCCACTGAGGAAGTGGTCATGAATTTTATGGAAGATTGAATCATAACTAGGTTCAGTGCCCCTTCCAAGATCACTACAGACAATGCCAAATCTTTCAGCTCATATGCTCTGGTAGAATTTTGTTTCAAATATGGTATTATCCTATCCCATTCCTCCAACTATTACCCACAAGGAAACGGATTAGCAGAATCAACCAATAAGAACCTCATGAATATTTTGAAGAAGGTTGTGGGGGAAAATAAAAAGTATTGGGATAGTAAAATAAAATATACAGTATGGGCAAACCAAATAACAACAAAAACTTCCACGGGAAAAA
The DNA here is from genome assembly GCA_032191745.1 of Picea mariana. Taxonomy (NCBI): domain Eukaryota; kingdom Viridiplantae; phylum Streptophyta; class Pinopsida; order Pinales; family Pinaceae; genus Picea; species Picea mariana. The sequence goes on from JASDQU010259625.1 coordinate 5,422, forward strand.
CTCCTTTTGAGCTAGTATATGGGCTAGAAGCAAAACTTCTTATGAACTTCAAAATTCCTATCCTTTGTTTCGCTCAACAATACACTACAGATGCAGAAGCAATCCAAGGAAGGATCAATTAGCTAATAGAACTCAATGAGACAAGGAGGAGTGCTTTGTGTCAAATTGAAAGAAATCAAGGGAAGATAAAGAACACTTTTGACCATAATGCCAAGGAAAGAAACTTCACTAAAGGAGATCTCGTACTACTATGGGATAAGAGAAAAGAAAAACTGGGTATGCACAAAAAGTTCAACAGTCTATGGGGAGGACATTATAAAATCATGAGTTGTGAAGGTACGAACTCTTTTAACTTAGAGACCATGGAGGGAGAAGCCTTGAAGCTTCCAGTAAACACTTTACACATCAAGCATTATCAGCCATTGGGAAATTGATTCTCACAGGTAAGTGTAGGTAGGTAGGAATTTTCATGTATTATACCATTTACATTTCATGTTAGTTTTGTTTTACACTTGCATTATTGATTATTTTACTTTCAGAATATATATGTATATCTATGTATGTTGGGGTGGCATTACCACCCCATTTTTTTTACAAATGCCCCTATCGAGTTTAAGTAGGTCTGCAGGTTATGGCAGAGATGTGAGGTTCTCATGCGCTCTACGGTGAGCACATGTCCCCGAGTTGGAGCCAAATGTTATCCATGATTTTTAGGGATAACCAGGAGATCATGTCTCGAGGCCCACAGTTCCTAGACATGGAGTACCGAGAGAAGGATTGACCTGAGCATGGCCCTGGAGGGTCCATCCTTTTCTTCTTTCATTAGACTTGTCTTGTTCACAACAACAACATCCATCACCTTCAACTTGGTCTTGTAGTACAGAGGGCTCTTTCTTCATGAGGTAATTGGTCCAGGTATCATGGTATGTTTCACTTTTGATCATTATAACCTTTAAATGTATGCATCTAATTCCTTTTATCTCTAACAACTACTTGGATCTTACATTAGCCCACTTGACCATGTTTGTGGAGATTGATTGGGTTCCCTAGCAATTCTGTACCCATAGGTTTTGGTTTTCCACTTGGGGATTTTTGAAGAGCCATCGTCCGCTCCCATCATACCACCACTTTTCAATTATATCTCCCTCTCATCTATCCCATTCCCCTTGTCTGGGCATTAGGATTACCTATTTGTAGGGTTGCACCTTATCTCGTGGGAAGAGGGGGCTAAAGGCCTAGAAGGTGAAAGCAACTGGTAAAAGATAAAAACCTAGAAATAAGACCTTGAGATGCTTCACCCAGGGATCCCTGAGAAGGCAATAAAAATCCTCTTAGTAAGAAACAAGAGGGACCGAAAAAAATAACAAACAAGACCTAGTCAAGAGGATAGAGGTTATCATCACGAGCCAGCCTATTATGTTCATGGGTACCTAACAGCATGACATTGCCACCATCTAGTTACCACGCCAGGGCAGTGACCTTTGGTTGCATCACCAAGGGAAAGGGGGTCTCATCATGAGCTAGCCTTATCATCTTTGTGAAAGTACTTGTGGGTAACACTATCAGCTTTGGTCACCACGGCAAGGCAGTTTCCTCTTTTTAGTCCTTGATAAAAAGAAAAAGAAGAAGGAAAGGAAAATAAAGGAAAGAATAAAAGGCAAGGAAGGGCTTGGAAAAATTTGCATCCATGATGGGTACAACTTGCCTTCTACAAAAGGTAATATCATGTATCCCTGGCCCTCACTCTACCCATATGTCTAGACATCCCTTATCCACATCACCTCATTTACATGGCTTGGATGAAACCTCTTGGAAACTTTCCTTTCCTTATGGATACTAGCCCAATAAGGTGTCTTGTCCTTTTCCTCAACCTTGTATTGTAGGTTTTTGTAATGTCTTTGAACTTTTGAATGATATATCAGGGTTTTTGAGCATATGTTTGATAATATTAATGATGAAATGTGATTGAAATTTCTATTATCCATGTGACTAATGAGCCCATGGAGGGTGTAGTTTTTGATGTCCAAGACCATGCCTGACAGATAGGTACCATTTGGACCGGTACAGATGGGGAGATAATCAGTTCAGACCTCCATGGGGCTAAAGAGCCCATCAAATGGTTGTTAAGACCCTGTTAGAGAGGCAAAGATGACACAGTATTTGATTGACGTTTTTCACCAGAGAAGAAGAGAATGCTCCATCAGGGGCACTTTGACTGAGCCCGGCCTAGAGGGGTTGACCCACATCCAATGGAACATTTGCCTTGGATGTCCCATGACGTCAACTAGGAGCCATTGATGTCACCTTGAGTGTGTGATAGTTTGACAGGGTAGCTAGCACATGTGGCATGATTGGGAGGCCCAAAGAGGGCCAACGTTTTGTCATTTGGTGTTGCATTTGCCCTAAAAGGGGCTAACATCTCCCTCAGTAGGGCTTGATGTCTTGCTTTTGCTCAGTTAGGGTTTTAATTTGACAATTTAATGTAAAAACAATATGATTTTGGTTTGTATCCTTGTCGGCTATTTTTTATGACCTAAATTAATTAAAGGTCATTGACACAATATATATTGAGGAGTTTTATCCTCATTTTGACATAACACATCACTCACTCTCCTAGTGAGATCTAATTTTTGTGCCCTAGTTGGGTATTTGTTCTCTTGTAGTGAGGCACACTTGTTGAAGGAAGGATTTTCTTGGCATTTTTGGCATTTCTCTTGAAGGAAGGTTTACAACTAGGGTTTGCAATGCTATTTCATGCTGATATGTAAGTGTTTTTTCTGCAAAAATTTTTAATTGAATGGTTGTAGTCTTATATTCTTGCATTTATTTATAAACTTTGTTGATCTATAACCCTAGGGGATAAACACACAAGTAGGTTGTTATCTCATGTCCCCTAAAAGAGAAATTTTCAGTCATTGAAGGAGAAAGGAAGAGCCTAGCCATAGCTACACTCTCATTTCTCTCTTCCCCTGAGCTAGCCATACCCTTTAAAGGTCAATAAGGAGGAGACGTCCTAGGCCTAGGTTATCTACACCTAGGGTCATCCTGCTTCTAGGGTTTGGTGATAGGGCCTTTCTTTAGCAACACCCTCCCTCATCACACTCTAGTGTCTTGATTTATCTTTTATGCTATCCATTTTTCCAAGTTAAACCTAAGGAAGGAGGAAAGAGCACGAGACCTTACTTTAGCAACACCTGAGTGAGCCTCTTTCCCCTAGGGTTTTTCTTCTGGGGCCCTCCCATAGCAGCACTTCAGAACCCTTCCATCTAGTCCTTAGCATTTTCCCTCAACCTTTCCATCCTCCCTTAACTTGACTCCATTTACCCTTAGGCACTGATCTCAGGACTCCAACATTGAAGTGAAAGTGATTGAAACAACTCTCAAAACCTTTATAAATTGAAACCCTAACCAACTACTAACCCTAAAAAGCTGACATCACACTTGGTTATTTCATCTTGACGCAACATTCTTTATATATTGAGCAATTGGATGATGGTTTGATGCATTTTATTGAATAAGAATTGATTTGATACATTGATTGCTACATCATCTTGACATTTATTGGTGAAGTAGTATTATTTCATAGATATATTAACAAACATTGACTTCATCAATATTTATTGTTGCAATTACTTATATATTGATATCAGATAGTTACATGAAGTACTAACCCATTGAATTATAGCCTGCATGTATTATTTTGTTGTTGCTTTGTTCCAGGAAGGTGTTCTCATTTGGGCCTACACTTCATTATTGGTTGTTTAGCCCGACTATATGCTGTAGACGGTGACCTATGAAGAGGGATATTTACTTTCACTTCTAACCTTTTCCTCTTCAAAACTCCAGGTTACCGGGGATGTCTCCCCTGGGCCTAACCTCCCGAAAGAGAAAGAACCTCCCCATTATGGTGACATTGGGCGGGGTAGTTTCCTCTTACACTAGTTTGGCCTCCTTCTTACAGCCTTTTGACCTGGCTACAAACTGTGTGATAACAATGGCAATGAATATTGATATGTAAATGTTACATTTTGACATTTATATTGTAGATGTGTCATTTTTTTGTGGGTATCTATAATGGCCAACTATGTTTTTTTTTTTCTTTTTTTCCATTTTTTTATGTTAGATATGAAAATGTAACCACATACAACCACTATATTGAAAACACATTAAATAATATGACACAAACGCGCCACCCATGGGCACATCCGCTCACACAGGACCTTCCTCTCTTCTCAGCCCGAAGAACTCAAAGGTTCTCCTAATTCCCTATCGGGAATCTTCCCACCCACAGATTCTCTTCGTCGCGTGATCCTCTTCCTTAACTTCTCTGAGGATCGTAACTCGCGACTTCGCGAGCTCGAAGGTTGAACACTGGGTTCTTGGATCCCTGAGACCTGATGGTCAGTCAACTCGCTGACTTTTCTCGGAGGGATTTCTCTACTCGCACCCTCGCTACTCGCGATACCAAACTTTTGGTTCTACAACCTCCGATACTCGAGGTACTGAAACTTCGATGCGCACATATGACATGACCCGTCCACACCCGTCACTTCTCTCGGGACTTCCGCACTATAGCTACCTCGCTCCCTCGCGACTTCGCTACTCGCGAGGTTGAATATCTTCCCCGTCAACTTCTGAGGTCCGAGGTGCCGAAACTCGCAACCTCGTTCCCTTGTGACTTCGTGATTTCCGTGGCCAAGTCCTCGAGCCTTTTCTTGCGAGGTTCCGAGGCATGATCCCGTGTGTGGATCCAACGGTTATCCTCCTCCTCGCGCCTCACGTCCTCACGTCCTCACGACTTTGACTACCCAATACTTGGGCTCTCACCCTGCGAGCTCCCGAGTTCGCGAGATCCTTATATATCCGCCACCTGTCCTTCCCAGATGGACGCTCTGGATCCTCTCGCCACTTCACTGCCTCGTGATCTCGCGTCTCGCGACTTTTGACCCAAATATTTCAAACCTTCCACTTACGAGCTCCCGAGATGCGAGGTGCCACCTATCCACTTGCCAACTCCTGTGGACCCATGCTATCCTCAGAGTAGTCAAGGTCTTAGTTCTCGCAATCTCGCGACTCTCCTTACCAAACTTAGGACACTTTCCTCACGAGGTCCCGATAGGTGATCTCGTGAACAATCCAACGGCCCTGACCGAATTGGATCGATGGTGCTACCCATCCTGAGCTTTGAATCCTCTCCACGCCTACACTGTAACTCCCTTGAACCTCTGGGAGATCCAACTGCTCTCGGAACTTTGTGAAATCTCTTCCAAAGATTTCGTTCGTCCATTCTCCCCTTGAGGATTCTGCGAAATAAAGAAGTGTCTCTCCACGATACTCGTTTGCTCACTCGCCAACCTGTGACGCTTTCCTCTGACTTCCAACGGAAGCTTCCCTGCACTTAGCCTTTAGTGAGTTTAAGGGTCTATCCTCCTAAGCTTTTCCACAACTTAACAGTCTCTTAGGAAAAAGAGATCTTTGTGCACGCACTGGCAACTATGGCCTGAAACCTTTCACTGCACAAACTCCTGGTGCTCTTATTCAATGATATCACGAAGGTTCTATACCTCCTGAGCTTTCCCACTCTGATTCTTTCAGAGGGACTTGCACGCGCTCCTCGCGGAAATCCTTCAACAACTCTCAAGTGTTGAATCCCTTGGACTCTGCGCAACTCCTGCAGCAGCGGTCTTTGATTTCCTTTGCTCAGATTCACAATTGAGACCTCTTCTTCAGCCCGCGCACTCCTTGCACGACTTCAACAACCCACTTCCACTTCTGGGCGAATGAGAACAAAAGTTAAACTACTGAGCCTTCATGAACACACTCCTTGCGGATGACCTCGACTACACCCTTTGCAGGAATCTCCTGGCTCAGATAGAGAAACAATTGAAACTAACTCCTCCTTCATTCAGGCTTCAATTCAACCATGAAATCACATACACAGCACATAAAAACAAATATATGACTCGAAGAAAACATTCATGAGCATAACATCAATACACAGAGAAACAACACAAAACCATGAATTTAAATTAAAACTTTCTTCTATTAATTCAAATGTCTGTACATGGGTGTTCTTCATACAATTATCTGCATGCTCTCCTGCTCTTCCGTTATTGATAATACAATGATACAATGAGGGTGTCTATATCCCGTTTCCCTCTTGCGCTCTAAAGCTATCAAATCTAGAATTAAATTCCTATCTAACAGCATTAACTATATTAAATGTCGACTATCTACCTAAGGACGTGAGCTATCCGCTCAAGGTCCATTACAATATACAAAGTGCGCTTCATTAAAATCCACGCGTTAATGTTTGCGCAACAATATCAAGGTGTTTTCAAAATTTGTGCTGGCGCTGTCCAACTATCTTCCTCTCCCGCGCTGGCTTGCTTGATGAGTTGGCGATGCTCCTGCATCATAATACAAGAATAAGATGTGATTTTTATAAATTTATTTTCATATTTATTGTTTATTATAGAAAATTTATGTTGTATTGTATTAACAAATGTTTATGTTAACCTTTTAATTACTAAGCATTAATTGAGGTATCACAAATTTGGTGATGTATTGTATTATACACTAGTAAATATTTATTTTAAAGCTTTATTAATGTTTGAAAAATTCAAAATTCAAATAAATATATACTTAAGACAGAACTTATATGGACAATTCCAAGAAAATGAATTTTTGCAACATCTATGATTTTTGGAATCACACTTGTCGTGTTGGCATTACTAACTTCAATGGCATTTCCAACCTTAACTAGTGCAATTATCATGACCTTCACCTATTCTACTTCATCCTTTAGTTTTCTAAACATTCGAACTTATATTAATTATTGTTTTTACATTATACTTGAAATAAGTTTCGTTATATGAAGGAAATGGAAATTTTAAAAGATTCTTTTTCTAAAGCCTAATCACAATTAAGGAAAATTTTAAGAATCCATAATAATCTAAAAGTATAGAAACCTTTGCCAATTTTAATAATTCTTAAAATACTAATTATAAAATGTTTGGTGTTATTCTTGTAAGTATTCCAATTTGGAAGTATTTCTATATATTTTATAAGGTATTTACATCTTTTAGAGTAAAATAATTTTATCCCATAGAATTTGGGATAATAATTTAAAAGAAAAAAAGCCAAATCATGAAGTTTACATGTAAAGTTTTTTCTCGCCATAATCCTACCCCATACATCTTGTATAATAATTGTTACCATAGAATACAAAGATTGAAATTCACTATTACTACTAATGATTTTTTTTTTCATATTTACTAATTTAAATTTAATTAATTATAATTTTTAAATAATAAAAATGATCAAATATAACAATTATAAATTTAATGAACAATTATTATAGCATTATCATTAAAATGGATGAAAAATAACATTTCAAAAGAGTAATTATTCAAATATTTTTTCTCATTGATTAACCAAATCCAATATTTGCATACACTTCAATAAAAAATATATCAAGATTTAATATTATTATTTATATTTAATATTTTATAATATTTGAATAATATAAATTAATAAATCTTTGGAAAAATTAAAATATAATAATTAGAATGGAAAAATTAAAATATAATAAAATATAATAATTATGATGTTAGTAAACAATTATATTATAACTTTTTCTTGTAATCTTTAAATAATAAATATTAAAAAATTAACATTATTATTACATAATTGTTATTATTATTATTAGTGAATTTCATTATTACAATATATATGAAAAATACATAATTATTCAAATAACAATGATTTCACTCATCATATTTATATATATATTGGTGCTTAACTTGTTTTATCAACATATTCTATCTTGTTATTCAACAAATATTTCACCTTGAAGAAGAGTTAAACATTGTATTAATATGGATTGGATATTTATATTATTTTTCATCTATCTTGATGCTTTTAGTGTGGAAAAAATTAGAGGAATCAACTTGCAGGGTCATTTTTTTTGTTCTAGTGTCTTATGAAAAATATCATGATGATGTTATACACTCTAATACCTTCCCAACAGTGCAGGCCATTTGTCAATTGAAGCTCATATGCAAAAGTTGTGCCTCCTGCAAATTGACCTATCATGGAAGATGTAACGTCATCTTCCATACTCATTCATATGGGGTTAGCCACATAATTACTTAAAATCATATTCTATAAGGAATAAAGATTTATCACAATTTAAGGTTGAGGAAGTCAAAACCCTAACTCTATATGGCTATCAGGCTATGCTAAATATTAGACAACTAGGAGGAGAAGGGTTTCCATTCTATGTTATTGTATTTTGTTCCATCGTGGCAAAGAACAACTGGGTTTGGGGAATTCGATATCATAACAAAGGGGGTTTATGTTTATTAGTAGCCTAACATGCCACATGTGTCAAGTAAATCCATAGAGAGTGTCTTCTCCTTTGTAATTTCATTATTTCCATACTAGAGAAAAGAGAGCAAAGCATCCTTACCGTCTAGCTGGGTTTTATCCCGTAAGGGTTTACGAGAGAAATTACTTGTGTTATTTTGTAGATGGTGTATGATTGTATTTTATTATTCTCTATATTTTCCATTATATCTATTTCATGCATAAGCAAAAAATTGGTAACTAAATTTTAGAAAATCTAAAGGAATTTAACCGTCATAGTGTAGATTTCAATTTTATTTATTAGATATGTTCTGACAAACTGTTCGAGTGGAATATCCACAAAATTTTACATGTCATATTGGTATAAGAGAAAGTGTGATTCTATTCATAACAACCCTAGAGATCCAACAAAAGACAAATTTGAGAGATTGGAAGAACAAGTCATTGATATCAACCACAATATGAATCTTCCCATGGAGGCTCTAGCAAGAAATATCATACTGTTTGGAGAGGTTGGAGGCTCAAGTTTAGATATTTGATCATAGAAGAAATTGAGAGATAATGAAGACCCAGAAAAGGAGTCATAGAAGGAGCACAAGAAATATAAATTGAGTTTTAGAGGTTAACCCTTCAGAGTCCCTATTCAATATGGAAGCGAAAGTGGACATAAATCCATACGAAAGTGAGATCAATACATTAAAAAAAAATCATTGGATGAAACACCTAGAGGTTTGTTTTAGTGTTCAACATATAGATGGAGAGAAAAATATTTATTTTTCTATATTGAAGTTAGAGGGTCGTACTTTTACCTGGTGGGAAAGCCATACATAAACACTTAGGATGTATGTTGATCCACCAATAAGTAGGTGGGAGGAATTCAAAACCCTCATTAATTCCCAATTATACCCTATTAGGTATGCATAGGACCAATGGATTCAATGATACTACTTTAGGGAGAGGCATGGACAAATTGTACATGAGTACACCATTGAGTTTATAAAGATGGTCATTATGTTGTGTATCTCTCCCAAGAACCTAGATGTACTCATCAACTATCTAGGGGGTTTACACAGTCATCTACGAAAGCAGGTGATGCTCTTCAAGCGAAGGACAATGTATGGGGAATGTGTACAAACACGGTTCTTGGAAAAAATAAACCAAAAGAAAGGGCATCCAAGCGATTCCAAGTAGAAATATCACCAAGAAGATTCCAAGGAGAGGAAGAATAAGTGGAAAGGGGAAAAAGAAAATAAGACAAAAACCAATACTTTGCCTGATTGCCAAAGTTTGCCTGATCGCCTAATTTTCCAGTGCGTACTGCTGCTTCTTAGTGCGCCCTATATTTAATTTTTTTATGTGTCTCGGATATCCATCCATTCACAGACCATTTTTATTTATCATCTTCATTAATTTTTCGATTTGAAAAACGGAATTAAGGATTAAGATTTGGTATTTCTCAGATTTTTCACATTTGAAATGAGAAGATAAAAGTGATTTGGCCTCTAAAAATGTTCTTCTTTTTAAAGCATAGCTTAAAAATTTATATATTATATCACATCAGTTTATATATATGATACGTTTAATGTTCTTATTTTTAGAGCATAGCCTAAAAATTTATATAATATATCGCATCAGTTTATATATATGATAAGTTTATTTATTTTGACTTTTTTTTAATATGTTTGCATTTTTTAATATATATTGCTTATATATCATTTAATTACATTAATGTTATATCTATTTATTTATTGGTCTTCTAAATGCATTTGTTTATATGTTGAGTCTAAATCGATATATGTAGATTTTTTAAATTGACCATTTTTAAATGTGTGTATCGTGCTTATAAATTGACTTATTTTATTTTAATTAGTTTATATGTGCAGTTTTGTA
>JASDQU010259627.1:0-15729 GCA_032191745.1 Picea mariana
CCTAGAAATGGGTTAAGTGACCTAGAAATAGGTTAAGTGACCTAGAAATGGGTTAAGTGACCTAAAAGATCAAGAGTATAAATAAGAGGAAAGGATCTCTCATTTTACATAACACTTGAGAATATTGAATATATTTAGGTGACTGAGGTAAACAAAGGATATATAAGCCGAATTTTAGAGGGAAGGTGAAGAAAAGAGGGCTGAAATTCAAGGGAGGATAAATTATTTTGATGATTCTTTCTAAGGTATGTTATTTACAGGTCATCTCACCATTTTCACAATAACCTTTTTTTTTGAATGATTTAGACCGTGCGATTGATATGCCATTAAGGAAACATATCCAATTATCTGTGGTAAGAAATTCATCTTGTGGGGAATTTTATTTTTGGAGTTACACTCTGTGTAAAATAGGGTTTGTGTCTAGTTCTGAAACTAGTCTAAAACAAGTGATTCAGGTAAAAATGTCATAATTTCTTCATAACATATCCACATTTAGTAAGACCAAATGTGTTGGTTATATTACAATATGTATTATTCTTTGTAAAATGTTTATATCGATTCAACAAATATTTCGTGCGAGGCACACTCTACAAGGTTTCTCTCTAGAATGAGCCAGAATTCATAAAGGTATGCCATTTTTTCTATAACTCCTTTTCTGAGAGGTTCCAAGTAGTGACACCCATAGGAATTAAATTAAACACACTAAAGAACATTGTGTATCAGTTTCATATCTTTATTCATTACAGGTACATAGTTATGATTATTTCAAGTTAGGGTTGTTGACTAATCCAAAACTAGTCATGTGAGACTAAATAAAAGTTTGATGAAAATGCTAGTCTCTTGTTGTTAAAGTTAAGGAAGGTTTGAAGGTATGTGATCATATACACCAGGTCTATTAAAGAGTTACAAATCATATTTGGATGATGATATTGATCAAGGCTTTTGGTTGAGGCACATGTTGGGTGCCTGGTTGAGACAAGTAGTTGATGAGTTGGCACATACATGAGGTGTATAGTTGATGATGTTGGTACATATTGATGAGTCAAAGTTGATGAGTAGTTGATACATGATTGGTACATACTTGGTGCATGGTTGGAGGCACCTGTTAGTAGTATTGTTGACACATGGTTTATGGATGATGTAGCATACTTGTATTGGTATATTATTAGAAGCACATATTGATCTTGGTGATGATTATGACTTGTTGTGTTATGGTTGGTTGATACACATATTTGATATTTGTCTTGGTGATTGATCTTGGTGAGTAGATCTAATTTGGTTGATAAAATTGATGAGACGGGTTGTTGTGATAGGTTGTTTGGATAGGTTGTTGTGATAGGTTGTTTGGATAGGTTGTTGTGACATGTTGTTTGTATAGGTTTGGTGCATGATTGATGCACTTGTTCATGGTACAGGTTTCTTACAGGTTTGGTACATGGTTGATGCACTTGTTCATGGTACAAGTTTTATACAGGTTTGGTCCATGGTTGATGCACTTGCTCATGGTACAGGTTTTATACAGGTTGGGTGCATGGTTGATGCACTTGTTCATGGTACATGTTTTGTACAGGATTGGTTCATGGTTGATGCACTTGTTCATGGTATAGGTTTTTCACAGTTTGGTGCATGGTTGATGCACTTGTTTATGGTACAAGTTGATTACAGGTTGATTGGTACAGGTTTACAACAGTATATCTTACAGTGATAGTGTGACAGTGGTTCTATTATTCAAATTATACGTCGGGGTGGTTGGATGGGGCAAGGACAAGTGGTTGTAGCCACCTTTTGTTTGTAGCCGAAGAACATAGGGGGGTGTAGCCTCCTTCTTGTTGTAGCCATAAAATTGGGGAGTTGGAGCTTCCCTCAGGTTGTCTCCTAAGAAACTAGGGGTTTGGAGCCTCCTTCCAGTTGCAGCTGGAAAACAAAGGAAGTTGGTGCTTCCATTGAATGTAATTCTTCAAGACATATAAGAAAAAACATTTCCTGGTTTTCTCTTGCTTTGGGTTTCCATGTAAAACACTGGTGTACTATGTATGTGTATGATTGTTCATTTGTTCATCACTTATTTACTCTTCAATTACTGGATGATAATGCTACATTGATATAACACTTGGAATATATGGGTAAAAAGGATTAAATTGCTCTATTGTTGATTCACCCCCCCTCTCAGTAATCCAATAGACACGCAGTTCTGTTATTAATCATTAACGAGTAAGTGTCAATAACATACTTTCATTCGTATTAGTTGTTTACTATTTGATGTTTACATTTTGCAAGTAAGAATGTTTAAGTATTTATTCATCGTTCTTGTCCTGTAGATTTTCCATAGAGGTTGGCATATCTTTTTCTCCTACTCTTAAATTTTCCTCCAATTTTTTCCCAAGACTTTGCACCATCTCCATGCCAATGTCGTGTGCACAACTCTGGCTGTTATTTTTTCTAGCATTGAAAATTTTGGTCCTTTTTTGTATGTGACGAGGTGGGAATCTAGCTCCTATCTTGTACTTACCTATCCTGTACGGGAATCAAACCCATGTATTTCGCATGAAAAATACAATGTCAAACTTATTTCCTTTGCAGGATGTTCTTGGAAAAGAAAACTGGATGTAGGTGTAGTAGGGCTAGGTATGGTACAACGGTGCCTAGGCTGCAACAAAATTGCACAAAATTGGCATGTCCTTCCATCCTCTTCTTAAATTTTTCTCCAATGTTTTCTCCTAACTCTGAACCATACCTACACGCCTTCGCAAAATGTTCTTATAGAAGAAAAATATGTTGAGATGGTGCTATCAAGAGTAGTATTACGTGGATTGCAAATTGCAATATTCAATTTCTATGCCTCTTCGCATGCAACATTACTAACATACTGAATGTGTTCTCAAATGAATCACACCATTTACATATAGATGAAACCATTATCATTCTAGGATACTTCAGTGTTGACATGCTACAAAATAGTGCCATAACAAATAATTGGAAAACTACATGTGCAATTACAATGTTTGCTTTCTTTTGATTAAGATAAAACATGTGCAAAACACACTTATTAACCATATATGGTGAAATGTTACCATATCACAATACAACCTCTTTATCTTATACACAGTCTAGTTTGACCACGATACAATTTGTCTTATACTTGAATTATGGAATATACATCAAAGATATTACAAAATTATATTTCCATGTCTCAAAGCATATCTCGATACTTTGTTGCACAAAACCAAATCATTCAGCTATGACCATTCAATTTCTTAATATTTTCTGGCTTGTAATATATTTTGGAGAGGAAAAATTCTATATAATTACAACCATGGATCAAGAAAAGCAAAGGTTCATGTTTCTAACTCTCTTTTATTATATTCCTTTGATTCTCATTTACTATATGTACATATTACTTGTTCTCCCTTGCATACCAACTTACATTTATGTTCATTGTATTTTGTACATTCCCACATTGAAACAAAGTTAATAATTGGAGAAGAGGAGATACAAAGGTACATGTTTCTACTCTTATTTCATATTCCATTGTTTTGAATTTCATTTATTGTCTGTATATTTGTTCTACTGCTTTGCACATAATTTATTGTATGTAGATACTACGTATCTTCCTACATAATAACTTATATTCATGTCAATTGTTTTCTCTGTGCTGCTACATTGAAATAAATAGAACTGTATTTATTTTTTTACATGTCTTCTTACATACCAACTTACCTTCATGTCCATTGTATTTTTTGCATTTCTACATTGAAACAAACAGAATAACTGGAGAAAACAAGGGACTCTTTATGACAAACGTAGAAGAGGAGATAAAAAGATGCATGATTCTACTCTCATTTCATATTCCATTGTTTAGTATTTCATTTATTGTCTGTATATTTGTTCTGTTACTTTGCACCTAATTTATTGTGTGTATATACTACGTATCTTCCTACATAATAAATTATCTTCATGTCAATTGTATTCTTTGTGTTGCTACATTGAAATAAATAGAACTGTATTTATTTTTTTACATGTCTTTGTACATACTAACTTACCTTCATGTCCACTGTGTTTTCTGCATTTCTACATTGAAAGAGACAGATTAGTTGGAGAAGAGGATGAAATATCATATGCCAGAATAGAGGAGGCTGAAGTACAATCTTCGAAAAGGTACACCATCTATCATAGTAAATCAAACACACAAAGCGAGTAGGTGGATATAATATTGGACTAGAACATGATGATTTGGAAACAATGGGCCTTTGTTGAGACTTCATGCTTCTAAACATTTCCCTCCCCATTTATATTTTCCAACTATATATTGTCCCTTTTTTTCCCTCTTGTATACTTACCAAATTCCCCTTTGTTTTTCCCCTCTACTTTCTCTTTCTCGTTTCTTTTCTTAGTCATTTTTACAAAAATGTCTAGGTGCATGGGTTGGGGGACTCACAGGTTCACATTTATACTCATTCTTCTATATCACGACTCTGAATGACGACTTCCTCATTCCATACATAGCCACTTTTTTGATCACAGGTTCTCGGGCTGGTGGGCTCAAGATTGCACCTCTAGCTTTGGGGGTTCTGCAATACACAGATTGGCCACTGGACTCCCCCATCATGCCTTGTTTCGTGTTACACATTTTTGCAGTCAAAAATTCTGAGGCATACAATTTGACTGTCGGGTCCTCATGTTTCCTAAGTATCCCTTGACACCCTATTTCATATTCCATCTCCTTCAAGCCTGTATGTGACACTCAAGACAATTATGGAAAACATACAATTCATATGCTTATTTAGTCCTTTTGATGTTCATGTACACATGCTTGCATCAAAAAAATTTGGACTAGTGACATGGGCATGAGCAGTCAATCATCGCAAACATCAACAAAATGACAAGGCCAAAGGTAAATATTCATGCATTGTGTTCCTGATATGTTTACCAAACAAATATCCTGAGCTATGTATTCATCTATGCCATGATAAATATGTTGATGTCATCTGCAGCACATACTTTTCAGTTCACACGAAGTATCGATGAGCACAAGTGAGACGCGGAACATAGTGCAAGTTCTGCATACTAAGAGGTCTGGTTACAAAACTTTGGCCTCCATACTTCATCCAAGTTGTGCGTCTACTTGCACATTTATGCTAGGGAAAAAATAAAACAAAAAAATAATGCAGACTACCATTTACAATACTTTTTTTGTTCAAAAAATATCACCAGGTCTAAACTTATAACACCCAATATACTATCAATAGAAGTCTTGAACAACTGCCAAACTGGACAAGTTCTCATCAGGGACATAATGTTAGGGACCTAACCCCTCATGTAGGTAGAATAATATATTCTGATGTAATATAGGTCATTATTAATAAGGCGCGATAAGGAAGAATAAGTCCAATGTAAGAAGACCTAATAGAAGCTTTCGCTTCTAGAAGGATCTTCCTCTAGATGGTTCTTTTGATAGACATATTTAGTATAAATAGGAGTCAAGGGTACGATAACTTTTTTTTGGGATATTATTGCAATAGAGCTCTACTCTACTGGAGGCTTCCCCCTCGAAGAGGCAAGTGAGCATTGCTCTCAGTAATCAAAGTGTTGTTTTTGGTGTTATTCTAGTATCATTTTGGTATTATTCTGGTGTTGTTCCAGTTATATTGTTGTTCATCTACCATTTCTATCATTTTATTTCTGTTTTTCATACTTTTATATCTAGAATATTACAAGTGGTATCAGAGCACTTTCCTTGACAGGAAATTGTGTGTTAATTGTTTTTCAAGGTAGAGACATATTCCGACATCTTTAAGCTACAAAGATGTGTCATTATGTGCATAAACCTGTAGTCAGCGATTCATACACGTGGGAAATATAAGTGATACTTAAGCACCCATCTGTTGGCCACCCTTGTAACCCCTGTTGGTACCTCTTCGAGTGGTAGCGCATCAAACAACACCTGTATAAGGATCAACCTAGATTTCTTGAAGCTCTCTTTAGATAAACCGATCGGCTGCCTGACTGTTATAGTGCCACCGAGAACAACACTTGGGAAGATACTCTCTAGTACCTGGGTAGTTAGGTAGTAAAACTAAGGGCATGGTCTAGCCTCCTTAGTTGGTGCCCTGAGATATTGGGTCGAGTACTACTATTGGACCCCGCACGTATATCAGAGAGCTATAGCACATGGCAAACCCTTGTCTGCAGAACCCTTGAATACCTAACCTTTGGGATGGAAACAAAAAACAAAATAGACAAGATATATTGTTGTGCAACTGTGTCTCCTGCATTCAATTTTACAAATCATTACCCATTTCTTCCTGATTAAGAATTTGGGCATTTCATCACTATAGTATTCTTTAGATCAGAGTATAACTCCTGATACTAGTCCTGATCTAAGTATTATTCCAGATATCGTTGCACAATTATTTGGGACCTATTCCATTTGATTTATGTCTTCACCCTTATCACATTCATACCTATCATTTTTCATATTTTTGTTTTTTCCCCACCCACCCCTTTTCGATTCCCTCATCATCATGGCCCATACCTGTAGCCAAGACTTGGAAGCTTGCTTCATTACCTTGCAATCGAATTTCACAAAGACCCAACAAGAAGTGAGACAACTCATTGACGATATTGCCACCATCAATAAAAACATGCATTCCTCCATCACCACCTCAATCGAGGAACTCAAACAAGACCTCAGACATGACATTACTACCCTTATTGAATATGTCGCTATGATTATCTGCACCAATTTGCATATCCATGCAGATCTTCCTTATCTAACCCACCTTTGTATACCAAAGCTGAAACTTCCTCTCATTCCCATAATTTTCAGCCCCATCACTTTTAGCGTGACCTATGCGTTCCTCTTATGGATGTGGCCAACTTTGATGGATCGGATCCCACTGGTTGGGTAAATCAAATGGAACATTATTTCTCTTTGTACAACATTACGGATGAGTTGGACAAACTCCAATATGATGTTTTCCATCTAGATCAAGAACGTTGGCAATGGTGGCAATGGAGAAAAACTTCCCACCAAGGGTATGTTTCTTGGACACACTTTGTGGCAGAGCTTTATGACGCTTTGACACTGACACCAACCATTTAGGTTGTTTGACAAATTTGACACAATCTGGCACAGTGGAAGACTTTATAGCTTCTTTTGAGCGACTTGATTTTCGTATAGAGGGAATGTTTGATGATTTTTTCCAAGAATGTTTTATCAGTGGCCTCAAGGATGAGATTCGTGCCCATGTCCTCATGGATCAACCTCAGAGTTGAGTGGAGGCTACTAAAAGAGCTAAGGAAGAACAACATGTTGTATCTTCTCAAAACTGGAAACCCTCCTTTATTCCTCACACTAAACAAGTAAATCCCACTCCTCCTTCTACTCTACTAAAGATCCAAAAATTGACCAAGGCTGAAATGGATGAACACCAACTCAAAGGCCTTTGTTATAATTGTGATGACAAATATTTCCTAGGACACAAGTGTAAGAAAAAAAATATTTTTATGGCCATCTTGGAGGATGTTTCAGAAGAGGATGTTGAAGCTCCCCTTGTGTCTGTGTCACCTGAACCCACTGACATAACCCCTCCCTCAGACCCACATGAAGTAGAACCAGTCATTTCCCTAAATGCTCCCTCAAGCTAATTGGTTACATCAAGAATAGGAAGGTCATCATTCTTGTTGATAGTGGAAGCACCCATAATTTTATTTATTACCGTATTGCCCAAGAAACTAATTTCTATATCCGTGCAGTCAATAATTTCCAAATCATGATTGCTAATGGCGGGTCCATGAAATGTGGAGGGAATTGTGAAAATGTGTGTCTCCAAATTGGTGACTACCACCTGAAATCTCATATGTTTGTTATCGACATGGACAGTTGTGACATTCTGTTGGGTGCATAATGGCTAAGGAATTTGGGTCCCATTCTCATGGATTTTAACGAATTAACCATGCAATTTGACTAGGAGGGCCAACAATATAAGTTCCAAGGCATCACCATTGGTTCCCCTGAGATCATTAGTTCCCATCGCATGGAAAAGATACTCAAAAAAGGTCATTCTGGCGTTATTTCCCAACTCCATGCCATACAAGCAGCTAAGACACCCTCTATGCCGCAGGACCTCCAATCCATCCTCTCTAAACATCAAGTGATTTTTTCCACTCCCCAGGGACTCCCTCCTTCCCACAGTGTTCATGATCATTCCATTCCCCTTGTCCTAGGAAGCCTTCATCCCAATATCCATCCCTATCGTCACCCCTTTTCCCCAAAAAATGAAATTGAGAAAATGGTTCAAGAACTACTCAATGCGGGTGTTATCTTCCCTAGTACAAGCCCATACTCTTCTCTTGTGGTCATGGTCCTTAAGAAATAAGGTTCTTGATTCACAGGTCTCGACTTCTTCACCCTCAACAAACTCACCATTAAAGAAAAATTTCCCATTCTTGTCATTGATGACCTCTTGGATGAATTGAGTGGAACCCAGTTCTTTACTAAACTTGATCTTCATTCTGGATACCACCAGATCCATATGAAAGAGGAATACATTCCTAAGACTTCCTTTAGAAATCATGAGGGCCACTATGAGTTTTTGGTCATGCCCTTTGGCTTGTGTAATGCTCCCTCCACTTTCCAAAGCCTCATGAATCATGTATTCCATCCTTTTCTCCATCATTTTGTCTTAGTTTTCTTTGATGATATCCTCATCTATAACAAAACCTGGATAGACCATATTGCTCACATGGATCAAGTTCTCCATCTACTCTCTTAGAACCAACATTTCCTTAAACAATCTAAATGTGCTTTTGGCACCTCGTAAGTTGAGTAATTGGGTCATCTTGCTGGCAAGGTCAGCGTCACGGTGGATCCTAAAAAGATTGAAGCTATGCAAGACTGGCCTCACCCAAAGACTCTCAAACTCTTGTGTGGATTTCTGGGCTTAACAGGTTATTATCAGAAGTTTGTTAGGAATTATGGAAATATTGCGACACCTCTCACTGCACTCCTTAAAATGAATTCTTTCACTTTGACTCCAACAACTTCTCAAGATTTTCAAACCTTGAAGATGGCCATGTGCACCACTCTAGTCCTAGCCCTTCCTGATTTCACAAAGACCTTTGTCCTGGAATGTGATGCTTTAGGGAAAGGAATTGGAATTGTCCTTATGCAATAGGGTCAACCTTTGGCCTTTACCAGCAAACAACTGTCTAAGGAATATTTGGGCAAATCAATCTATAAAAAGGAAATTTTGGTTATTCTTCATGTTGTTGATATTTGGCACCCTTATCTATTGGGGCAATGCTTCCAAATTAAGACAGATCATCAAAGCCTCAAGTATTTTCTGGAACAACACATTTCCTCCCCAGAGAAACAAAAATGGGTCACTAAGATCTTTGGATATGATTATGAGATTATTTACAAGAGAGGAAAAGATAATTTGGTTGTAGATGCACTTTACCAAAAATATGAAGATGAAGGGTCCCTTTTTTCCCTATACTTCATTGTACCAGATTGGCTCCAAGCTGTTCGCCAGGAATTGCTACATGATCCAAAAAGTTTGCATCTGATACAACAATTGGAATCCAATTATCCAGTTTCCCCAGGGCACTATTGGATCCATGATGAGATTAGATACAAAGGTTGTTTGTATTTAAGTAAACATTCAAAACTTAAATCCATGATACTTTCTGAGATTTATGCTACACCCACAACTGGGCACTTTAGGTTTACCAAAACCTATGACAGGGTCAAACCTTCTTTTTTCTAGGATGGTATAAAACATGATGTTCATAATTTTGTGGTTGAATGTGATGTGTGCCAATGCAGCAAGGGAGAAACAGTCAAATCTCCTTGCACACTACAACTACTCTCAATTCCACCTGCTATTTGGCGGGAGATCTCTATGGATTTTATTGTAGGCTTACCTAAAGTGGACAATAGTCAGTCATCATGGTGGTAGTTGATCGTCTTTCCAAGTATGCTCATTTTTGTGCCCTTCAATGCCCATTTACAACATCAATTGTGGCTCAAATTTTCATGGATCAGGTCTTCAAGCTTCATGGCATGCCACATTCTATTGTTCTTTTATCGTGACCCAACTTTCACCAGCAATTTTTGGCAAGAAATGTTTAAGGTACAAGGCACCCAATTGCATCCCAACACAACTTATCATCTCTAGATTGATGGTCAAACTGAAGTTGTCAACAAGTTCTTGGAAAGATATTTGAGGTGTTTTGCCTTGGAAAAGAAAAATCAGTGGGCTCAATGGTTACAACTAGTTGAATGGTGGTAAAACACTTCATACCATATAAATACTCACATGACTCCTTTTGAAGCGGTCTATGGAAAAAAACCACCTTTAGTTATCTCATATTTTCCAGGTGTCTCGAAGGTTCAGGTGGTTGACCAAACGCTTACAGTTCGAGAGGTTATTCTCCGTATCCTCAAAGAGAATTTGGTCATGGCCCAAAATCACATGAAGCAACAAGTAGATCAAGGTCACTCTAAGCATCAATGTGCAGAAGGGGATCATGTGTTTCTTCGACTGCAACCTTACAAGCAAAATTCCCTCAAGGATGACCATTGTCAGAAATTGGCATCCAAATTTTATGGTCCTTATACCGTTCTCAAGCGTGTGGGAAAGGTGGCCTATCAATTATCTTTTCCTAGTCATTCTAAGCTCCATCATGTTTTTCATGTTTCCTTCTTAAAGAAGGTGATTGGAACTAAGTGAAAAACTCAAACCAACCTTCTCGAGTTGGATGAAGAAGGCTACATTTGGCTAAAACCACAAGTATTTTTGGACCAGTTTGAGAATTTTCTGTGTAAGAAAACCATCAAGGAAGTGTTAGTCCAGTGGAAAGATACAAATCCAACAGATGCCACTTGGGAACCAACTATCATTCTGCAACAATTTCCACATCTCAAGCCTTGAGGACAAGGTTGTTTTTAAGGGGGAGGACATGTTAGGAAACTAACCCCTCATGTAGGTAGAATAATATATTCCGATGTAATAAATGTCAATATTAATAAGGCCTAGCAATAAGGAAGAATAATTCCAATGTAAGAAGACCTAATAGAAACTTTCGCTTCTATAAAGATCTTCCTCTAGATGGTTCTTTTGATAGACATATTTAGTATAAATAGGAGTCGAGGTTATGAGAACATTTGTCTTGGATATTATTGCAGTATAGCTCTGCTCTGTTGGAGGTTTCCCCCTAGAAGAGGCAAGTGAACATTTCTCTCAGTAATCAAAGTACTCTTTCTGGTGTTATTCTGGTATCATTTTGGCATTATTGTGGTGTTGTTATGGTTATATTGTTGTTCATATTCCATTTCTATCATTTTATTTATGTTCTTAATACTTTTTATATTTGAAATATTACACATAATGGTCATGTATAGCACCTACTTGGACAAGGAAAAAAAACTAGATGCGTTGTGTGTGATGACTTGATAGACAACGAAGCCATGATGATTGTCAAACTGACTATCCCTACACAAGTTGTCTAGAAACATGCAAAAAATATATTTCCAGGTAATGGGATATCGATTACAAATTTTAATTTTATTGCCCAAAACTGTAAATGACCATCATGATTGTGATTTGATTATATCTCTCAATGAAGCAAGTATTATGGAAAAAATTCTCATAATTTGTTTAGAATATCATTTCGTACCAGACACAACAACCAACCAACTTGTACAGAGCAATGACACTTACCTGATCAAAACCATTGGTGCAGTTCTCACACTCATGAGAAGACTTGGCTCACAACACATTCTCCATATAAAATATGGAGAGTCAGATAATGACAAGGCAATAGTACCGTTCTCCTTATCTAGTTTTGTCCTTTATTTTCACATGTCCATTTATCTCGGTTATGTTACACAACTATTGCACTTTTCCATGTTGCAACTGCAATTGTTCGACACCTATTCAAATTTGTTTTCCTCAATGGAACAACAATTCCATAAAGGGAAATTTCGACTTATTCTCTTAAAAAATATAACAAATAAAAGATATGTTAAAGAAAGGATCTTTCGCACAACCCAAGCAACATTTGTAACAAAATTGTGAACAGACATAGTACAGTATCTCAAGAAACTAATTAGCTCGACAATTGTTGTGCGTATAAATTTACAATTCCATCCACACTTTGCTCATAAAAATTGCCTTCACCAGTTTTCTGCATCTTTTTTATTGTGCAGTTGTATATTATATTGTTCAATATATTAACTACTATTCTCACATGCCTAGGTTGAGGGTGTTTTGGTTGCAGCGAATGTGTACTCAACCCCCTTCGAGCATGTATGTGCCAAATGAAACTCTCCTTGTTTTGCCTTTTCTTTCATAAATGATGGTACAATTGATTGTCTACGATGTAGTAAGCAATGCCCTTACATATATAGACATTGCCTCAATGCTACCATATGAACCATCAACAACACAATTGTACATTGTACAATTAGACAACCTCTGTTACAAGATGTGCTTCTTGGGCTAGCAAAATTTCCATATGAAGTATACCTACAGAAAAAGGAAAACAATTTCTACATGTTGTGGGACTTTTGGATCCATAGAAAATTTACATTAAATGAGGACAATACAATACTGCATATCGGTTGAACCAAAAAAAATAAAAAATCATATCAAGCGTCCCTAGGAAATGAAACAATCTCATGTGTATATGTCCATGCTACCCAATGAGGATATGAATAAATTTTTGTAGTGCCATGGAAAATTGAACATTAATCACATAAGATTGTTTAGTATAGGAATGAGAAGCATGAAGAAAAATCCCATACAAAGTATCCAATTGCGAATAAATCGAGTCCATCCTTTGAACCATCAAAATGGCTTTCTCCTCTGAATGAAATCATCAAGAATTTCCAATAATATTAGAAATTGGGCATTGTTAGAACTAGTAATGATAGAACATAGTACTATCAGAAGAAAATGTCCATACTGATCTTTCTTTGTGGGAAAATAGTGATCAGAAAGTTTCTTGGTGCCCATTTGGGGATTTGGTTATAACTAGGATATAATGCCCAATCTCCGCTGGTTTTGTGTTGTCTTGTGTTTGGCATACTTTTGTTCATGTGCTCTCGTGTTGTAATTCAGGGTTCTCATGGGCCCGATTATTTTCTCATGGGAACATATCCTACATGTAAGAGAAAACCAATGCCACATGTGTTTGTTTTTATATCAAATTGTTTGATGCATAGGTCAATGTGTACTTCTCTATGGACCCTTGTGGGATCTCCCTTGGTACCTTTTGTGTTCATGCGTTTCCTTGTGCCTCGACTTTCAATACATTTGGTGTTTACTTGGCTCTTGGTTGTATGCTTGGTTCTAGAAAATTAATGATACATTCAATATCTTAGTGGTCTTTCTATGATCTTAAAGAATATACATGACCTGCTTTTCCTTTTAATGTAATCTTTGTGAAGAAAATGTAATATGTGGCTCGTTTTAGCACTTTTACTTGATCGATGAAATTACCAAAATTCATCTTCAAAATTATTTTGAAATATCTTCTATGATCTTAAAGAATATACAAGACCCTCTTTTCCTTTTAATGTAAGCTCTGTGAAGCAAATGTAATATGTGGCTCATTTTAGCAATTTTGCTTGATCGA
The DNA here is from genome assembly GCA_032191745.1 of Picea mariana. Taxonomy (NCBI): domain Eukaryota; kingdom Viridiplantae; phylum Streptophyta; class Pinopsida; order Pinales; family Pinaceae; genus Picea; species Picea mariana. Next base: position 13,645 of record JASDQU010259627.1, read on the forward strand.
TGAAATTACCAAAATTCATCTTCAGAAATATTTTGAAACAAAAGGATATATGCTATGTGAATTCCAATGGAACTATAATATCAACCACAATAAATTAAAATTAAAAATTGTCGTTGTTATGCTTGCAGTGAAGTTGACATTACAATAATTTTACTTGAATATCCCATAATTGATTTTCCTGTGGCCTTTCGATGCTTCTCTTATGCAAACACATCCTAGAAAGTATAATCATGACTCACTTTATCTATTCTTTGATTGAAGAGAATGTTCACCTGTTTAATGCACTTCATAGTTACTGTTAATACCATCAATGAGGCTTTCTTAACATCAATTCCCTCTTCCAAAAATTTCCATCCCCTTTCTTTTTTCCTTCTATTTTTCGTTTCTGGTTACTTCGTCGTTTTTCGAAAAATGTCTAGGTGCATGGGTTGGCGGATTCACATGTTCAGATTCTCACTGATTCTTTTATATCACGATTTCGATCGACTTCTTCCCCGTTCCATATTCAACAAATTTTTGGATTGCGGGTTCCCGAGTAGGCAGGCTCAACATTGTGTTTCCATTATTCTGCCGCTTGCCAACAACACCCAGACTTCCCCGACCTACAAATTGATAACCAAATTCCCCTTTATTTTTCTCCTTTACTTTCCCTTTCTGGTTACTTAATTGTTTTTATCAATATGTCTCATGATTTTATATAAAACACCCGAAGTTCCATGATATACAAATTGACCACTAAAGTATGTCATTATGCAATGTTCCGTGTTATACATTTTACAATCAAAATTTTGGAGACATACAATTTGACCATTGCGCTCTGAGGAGTCCTGAGTATAAATTGTGGCCCTGTTTTGAAGCCCGTCAATATTCCCTGTTATGAATATGTATCATTATTTTATATCATGTTAAGGCCTAATATTGGATCATTACCACTTAATTGGGGCATATTATATTAGTAATGTTATTTTATTTATGTCGGCTTTAGGCCATTAGTTGTAATTATACCCCCTAGTCTTCTATATATACCAAGGAGACATTTTCATTTTGAATCATTTTGTACTTGAACATTTAAGTGGGGTAAAAGGAGGTTTCCCCCTTGAAGAGGCTTATTATCTGAAATTATCTCTTTTTCAAGGCATTGATTACTTTTCTTGAGGTTTTTCTATCCTATGTTGATGTTTGGTTCTTAACATATGGTATCAGAGCTCAAGGTCTTTGGGTTTCGCTGCTACATCTGAAACACCTTAGAATTTTTGCTATAATTGTTTTTCTACAAAGTTTCAGAAGGAACAGTGTGGAGGGTATTTATTATAAGGATCAAGGTATGTTGGGTTCAAAATTCATCTCTTGAGGCCTTATACTTTCGGAGATACAGCCTGTACAAGATAGGGTTCTGGAATCATCCTGAACTGAGTCATTGTGGCATTTTCTCTATAAAACAATTTCTGTAATGTTTCAGACCCTGAACTCTAGAGGCTATTTATGGAAATTAGAAATGTATCTATGGTAAACATTTTAGCTTCTGTTTCATCTTAAATTTGTAGATAAACCTTTTGTAATATAGGGTATCTGACTAGTCCTATTGACTAGTCTCGAGAAGGTGTTTTAGGTAGAACAATCATAACTTCTTCCTAGAGTATCCAAACTGAGTGGGACTGGTTTCATTGGATCATGTACAGTCTCTAGTATTTCTGGTGTGAGTTGCATAATTTTATATCAATTATTGTGGGTGGGGCATTCTATACAAGTGAGATCTCCTGGAAAGGCCAAAAATCGACAAGTTGTGGGGAATTTACTCTAAATTCCACTTGGCACATCCAATTTTGATCAGACCTATGGAATTACAGAGAAGAAATACTAGATAACTACATAAAAGAAAGATTCATACCCAGAAGGGATGAAAATTGGGAGATATAATAGAAGAAATATTGTCTAGAAGAACCACCTCAAAATCAAGGTTCAAAAGTGATACTTGGCCAACATGCCACCCAAAAAGGGAACTTCTACACCAACTAAGCCTCTAGAAAATCCTACTTGGACTCTTGATGATGGTGAAGAAATGTGTAGGGACATAAATGATTTACA
>JASDQU010259631.1:0-15879 GCA_032191745.1 Picea mariana
CCTTTGTTTGGTAAATTTAAAATATAAAACTTATAGTCGAATAGGTTCACCATACCCAAACTTATTGTCTGAACATCACTGATAGCAAGGCCATCATTGTCTTCTCAATGAAAGGAAGTGTAGAACTACTTTCATAAAACATAGGTGGCATAACAAACTAACAACATCTACTTGAAAAGATAAATGAAATAATGCTAACAATACAAAAAAAGTTAACATAATACACAAGGAACAAATGTAATGATGCTAGCTTAACATGATGAAATTCATAATGTCAACATGACATGACCATTGACAATATGAAATAGGGCTCCTATAAATGCATACAAATAACACAAATCCATGAGCATACATGAAGTAGAGAAAATAACACAATTCAGGGGAAAACTTACCACATCATTTGCTCTTCACTCAAGATCCTTTGTACTGGACATGTTGCAGATTACTTCATTAGAATCATGCTCTGCATGAATAAAATAAAAGTTATAATCATTATAAGGAAAACACCAATTAGTGGATACACCTAAACTGTTATGTTGCACGAGGTTTCTAGCAAAGGCATGCAACCAGATGTTTTGGCAGAAGTTTTTTTTTATTGATGCACCTAAATTATTATGTTTTACTGGTGCCCTTTATTATGCCTTTGATCATCATTTATCCAAGGTTTCATTTTTCAATTGTAGAATATTTTGGGTGGAGTTCATATTCTAACTCTGAATACGTCTCTTCTCTTTCCTCCCTCATCATATTTTCCCTTACATGCACCTCTTTCTCTGATTTTGTTTGTCTCATGATTTCAAATTATATTTGATGACATACACACCTCTCATCTTTGTCTGTATTTTATAGGAAACACCTTCTCACTAGTAACAGGCTCGAGTAACCTTGCATCTTCCTCCTATCTCATGAGATGAACTAGGGGGTCTCTGTATGAATATAAATCAAGACTATTTCAGAATATTGTGATAGAAATCAAACCATGACTTAACATAGTGGTTAATTAATGGTCATCCTTGCATATTGGCTGGTGAGTAGATCCTATGTAATGGGGGAACCATCCATACACTTAATAGATTCTCATGTGAAAGGTGAAGTGTCAAAGTCTAAAGGATGAAAACCAAAAGGGATATATTCATGTAGCCAAGTGCAAAGAATATTCAAATAAATATAAATAGCTAACAACCATCCCCTATTAGGATAAAAGGCCACCACTTTACCCATCCACGTGATGTTAAGCATGCAATAAATAAACCAGAAAATAATGGAAAAGAAAGTTTGACTAGACTAGGGGACAACAAATATCTCCACTTAAGCTATGGATGCTCGTTAGCAGTGGAGCAAGGTTGTGACATCGTAGTGATTCCATCGGGGCTATGGACGTCATGGGCAATGGAGAAACACTTGCAATATATATATATGCACCTGGTAAAAATCCTTCTTTATCCCAAATCTATATTAGCCCCACGACAAAGATACCAAATTGAATCGTCGACACAATTTAAGGAAATAAATGTCATCATAAATCATCTTCTATTTACAACAGATGAGCTCCACTAGATGACAAGCCAACATCGCGAGTGAGCCCACCACAATGGAACCTTTCAGGTAATTGTTGCATATTATTTCTGGAATTTCTGATCCTAAAAGTAATTTTATGATCCTCTACATTTTCTGCTTATTAGTTAGGAAGGACTAGCAACGATTTTAGCTTCTCCTACTATGTTTCCATTTGTTGTGCATGCACAAAAACCTCCCAATTTTCTTCTCATACCGTCTCTCTAAGAGAAGTAATTGGGACCCCTTCAAAACTTCCTACTGGAACCCTTGCATTCTTTGTCTTGTGAATGGCTAAGACGAACATTTTCCTCCTGGTCTTCCCGCTTTACCATTTTCATTTTCTCTTCAAATCACTTCAACCTGTCGATCCACACTTTAGCAAGTTCCCTCTTCCTTCGCCAATACATAGCATACCAGTGAGTGCACTCTTTCCCCCGCTGACACAACCAATATTAGTGCACTAGTGATTTCTTCGTCAATGCATCAACCACCTTCCTCTAAACTTGGCCGATGCACCAACACGCTTCTTCTAAACCTCATCGACACACATATTTATCACTGGCAATGTTCACGTGATCATCACCACTACACTGGAAATGTTCACATAATTATCTTCATTGCGCACATTCCTTTCACTGACTGACTTCCTTTCACCTTCTTTGATACATTGCATATTGACAACACTCCTCCCTTTCTCCCTGATACATTGAGTATCGGTGAAGTTTGTTTCTCGCTCATTGATGCATTGGTTATTGATGAGTTTCCCTCTTATGTCGTCTTTTTTCTAGCAGAAGGATGGCGAACTCTCATAAGAAATAATTGCATCGGCGGTGATATTCTTTCTCTCGTCGATGCTAACCATGTCAGCAAAACACACTTCTGTCTTAAGACCTATCTCATCCTCCTCCAACTCGAATCCCTATTGTTACACCGTCAGTCAATCTCTTGTTATTTCGATGACCAAGATTTCTACGCCTAATTGAATAATTAATGAATAATATATACCCCGCCTGATCTACCTCATGATTGCAGTCATGATAAATCTGTTTGCATTGCCAATAGCTCTCATTACACATTTCATACTAGCTTGTTTACTTTGCACTTCTTGATTCTATGACTAAACCATGGTCAATATTGTGCCATATATAATAATATGGATTAACTACAACACCTATTGGTTTTGCAGTGACTCTAAAATGCACCTTGGAAGGAATTTGGTCATTTCAACTACTAGACAGTACTAAGCACTCTGAATGTCAGTTGGTTGTTTTTTTGGGTCTATATTTTTGTGTTACGAACACATTGCCTGATCTCCAATAGATGAAATAAAAGTATATATATCACATATGGAATAAAAAATGACAAAATTGAATTTGGGAGAAGAAACAACAAAAACGAGACCCGAACTTTCATTAAAAAATGCCTTTCAGCGCAATTTTTCAGCATTCGTCAAAGTAAAGTTTTCACCCTTAAAACAAGCCAATTGCATGATTTTTACCATTATGATTCCAACGCAACGCATAGAATCTAAATTTGAGGTCCGGAAGTGTAAAAACCATCGTCAGGAAATTCTCACCCAAAACAACATCGTTAGTCGTTACACCAATAAATGTTTGAATAACATGGTCAATTGGTTTTCTAGAAGCATCTCTTTGTTCTCTTCATGGTGCAAGAAATGAATTTCAAATATGACATTGTATGATCAAGTTACGAAACTCCAAATCATGAAAGGCGACGTCAAAATCCCATCCGACGACGATCAAATAATGGTTAGCATCTCTTTACTATGTTCCTAACTGCATGATTTTTTCTTGGTTTTGAAAAATAATTCAAAATATGTAAAAAAGGAAAATATCTAAAAGGGTTAGAAATATTTAAAAATAAAGTGGAATACAATGCCCATAATGCCTTTAATTGAAACTTGAGTCACTCTTTAATGAGTCTAACAAAACCTCAAAGTTAAGATTTTAAGGGAAAGACATTTTAATCAAAGGTTTACATGATGTTAGGTGATTGGAGAAAATGTAAAAGGGAGGGAAATACCATCCACATTCCTCGCGCCCCCCCCCCTCCTATTTTTGAATTAGTATAAAATACTTGCAAAACAAAAACCCCACCCCTTCTTCTCATTCCAAGGAAACTTAACTAACAGTTTTGAATTGAAACTGGTGTCCATGAGAACAAGCATGATGGTGTTGAATGACAGAGTTAAAAGGAACCTTACCAGTAACTTTTGGATCAATTAAGATGAAATTTTCCAAAACCACCAAAAAAGTTAACTCAATGTTCATTCAAACAACCCACAGAGTTAAAATGAACTTCGTCGAGACCATTGACAAAGATGAAACGAAGTTCATCGAATTGCTTCTGCAAGGTTAAGAGAAAATGCACTGATGAATATCGGTGAGGAAGAGAGCAAGTACGGCCATCACCCATGTTGAAAACATGCCAACCAATTTCCATGCCGTAGCATACACATGCACATCAGATAAAGAATGTGAATACATGCACTCTTCAATGAACAATTTGTGTCACTGGTGGATCTTATTATAATCAATTAGTGTAATTGTTTGAGAGCTTCTATATATATGAGCATACCCATGGAGGTGAAGAGAGTGTGAGAAAGACACAATACTGTAGACTATAGTGTGTATGTGAGGAGAGGATGGTTGTATGCATGTGTTGGATATTGTAATTCTCCCTTGAATAATAAGAATACCAATTATCACCGCGCCATGTTTTTTTCCCATATTAGGTTTCCACATAAATCACTTTTTCAATTGTTTGATTGTTGTTGTGTCTGGTTTAATCTCGGTTTTATTTTCTTTTCTATTAGAATCTTGTTACATTTATGCTTCCACTGCCTAACAAGTGGTATCATAGCACATAGGTGAAGGATGAGAGAGCGAAGGAGAAGAGAATACAGTCGTTGAATAGCATAACAGGTTAACAGAGTTGAGCAGAGTGGAGTGGATCGGCCTAGGATGAGTTTTATTAAGCTGTCGGAGGTTGTTTCTCTTACACAGTGTGACCGCCGACAATCGTAGGCACACTTGCGAAATTTTCAATTTCTGCAAAGTGTCGTAGGTGATGCATATTACAAAGTGCGAAAATTTGGAGAAAGTGTTGCAAGAAAAGTGTCTCATGTGATATATATTACATAGTATGAAAATTTTTGAAATTGTCACATGCTATCCTTGTCTAGGGTGCGACAATCCAAAAATTAAATTTTTCTTGCAAATGGTATGAAGTTTGAACCTTTTTTTTTGTCTTATTATGCATAAGACATGGAGAATCAATTATTTAATAAGTAGAGGTGAGTTTTGATAAAAGATAATAATACTCCTCCACTATAGAAAGACTAAGTTTTATAAGCAGTGTTCTGGGAATTTCTTCTAATGGAGAAAGTGTAGAGTTCTAAGTTTGAGGTGGAGAAATTCAATGGCAAGAATAAATTTCAGTTATGGAAGCTCAAGATGTGGGATCTTCTTGTGCAACAAGGATTGCAAAAGGCTTTGGCAGGCAAGTCAAAGAGACCAGTAGGTTTGTCGGATGAGGACTGGGATGATATGGATTCAAGAGATCTCATTACCATTCGTCTATGTTTGGCATATGAAGTTCTATTTAACATCATTGGTAAGGAAACATCAACAGGATTATGGAGAAAGATGGAAAGTATTTATATGACAAAGTCCCTGACGAACAAAATCTTCTTGAAGAGGCAGTTTTACATCTTACGGATGAAAGAAGGTATAATTTTTTTTTTATCACTTAAATGCTTTCAATACTCTGATTTGTCAATTATCTGGTATGGAATTAAAGTACGAAGATGAGGACAAGGAAGTTACACTATTGTGTTCTTTTCCTGAGTCATGATATCATCTAGTCACATCTATGTGGTTCATATCAACATATGTCATTGATTATGACACTGTTGTGGGAGCTCTGTTGTTTGAGGAGATGAGGAGAAGATTCAATAAAGAAACCTCAACAATAGAAGCAATGGTGTTCAGAGGTTGATATACATAAAGAGGGAAAAATCAGATAGGTATATCAATGTCTAAGTCAAAAGGCAAGAAGAGTAAGAAGAGATGTTGGTTCTATGGAAAATTTAGGCATCTCAAGAAGGATTGCTGGAAAAGACAGAATGCCTCCAAAGAGGAGTCCACAAAAGAAGCAAAGGAAGCTAATTTAGTTGAAACAAGTTCATGTTCCAGTTCATGTATGGTTGATGAGGTATTGTCTAATTGTGATGTTTCACATCAACATCAGCATTGGTTGCTAGATTTTGGTGCGTCCAGCCACACGTGTCTTCATAGAAATTGGTTCTCAACTTACCAATCTATTCATGCTGGTGTTGTTTTTATGGGAAATAATTTTTCCTATAAAATTGTTGGAGTTGGTAGCGTCGGGATTAAAATGCATGATGGTACTATAAGAACATTAACAAAATTGAGTTATGTACCCGAACTTAGAAATAACTTGATATCTTTGGGAGTTCTAGATTCCGTTGGTTACAAGTGTACAACTCAAGGTGGAGTACATAAGGTGTATAGAGGCATCTTAGTAGTCATGAAGGAAAAGAGGATCTGGAACCTTTATCATCTTGAGGGAAGGACATAAATAAATCAAGTAGTGGTAGAATATAAAGGTGCAAGTGACTATGTTCATTTATGGCATCAACATTTGGGTCATATGAGCAAGAAAGGGCTTAAGGTATTGTTTAATCGTAAGTCACTTCCAAGTTTAAAGTTTCTGAATTTGAATTTCTGCAAGTATTGTGTTTTTGGAAAACAATGTAGACATAAGTTTAAAACAGGAAGACATATAAGCAAAGATATCCTTGATAAAATCATCTAGATGTTTGGAGACAATCCCCTATAGCTTCTTTTGGTGGATCATCATATTTTGTGACATTTATAAATGATTACTCCATAAAGGTTTAGGTCTATTTACTTAAAATAAAAACTAATGTATTTAATATTTTTAAGCAATTCAGAGCTTTGGTTGAAAAGAGCACTGATAGGTCAATCAAGTGTTTAAGAACAGACAATGGAGGCGAGTTCACATCTATGGAATTTGAGAACTACTACAAGGAAGCTAGGATCGAAAGACATAAGACCACCGTTTATACTCCTTAGTAGAATGGTGTTGTCGAACACATGAATAAGACTCTTCTAGAGAGAGCAAGGAGCATGCTCAGTAATGCCAAGTTGCAGCAAGAATTGTGGGAAGATGCAATTCTTATAGCATGCTATCTAATAAATCGGTCACCATCAACTGCAATAAATTGTAATGTTCCATAAAAGGTATGGACAAGTCATTCATGTGATTATTCAAATATGAGAATATTTGGTTGTGATGCTTATGCTCTTATTTCTAAAGACAACGTTCTAAGTTATATCCTATATCAAAGAGATATGTCTTCATTGGATATGGTGATGGAGTTAAGGGGTACATATTGTGGGATCTTACTACCCACAAACTCATCATAAGCAGAGATGTAGTATTTGATGAATCCTCACTCTTAAAATTAGAATTGGTAGATGTTGAAGTGAGACAAGAAAAGGTACCACAAATTCATCAAATTCAGTTGGAAACTCAACCATCTTCAGAAAGGGAGGATCATGAAGAAGTTCTAGAAGAAGAATATGATGATGCAAAAAATATCTAGGAAACTAAGGATATGCCTCAACCATCTCTAAAGAGATCTACATAGGTCAATAATCCTTCTACAAGGTATGACGATTATGTTTCATATGTGGATTTGGTTTCTATTGACGGAGAACCTAGTTGTTATTAGGAAGAAATTAAGGTATCTGAAAGTGCTCAATGGAAAAAATATACGAAAGAAGAAATGGATTCCTTAGAGAGGAATAAAAAATGGGACCTGGTATAACTTCTAAAGGACAAGAAGGTTGTTGACTGCAAGTGGGTCTACAAACTGAAAAAGGGTGTTGATGATAAATTTGAAAGGTATAAAGAAAGACTAGTAGAAAAATGGTATTCTCAAAAGGAAGGTATTGATCTTCATGAAATCTTTCCACTATTTGTGAATCTTGTTTCAGTTCATGTTGTGTTAGCATTAGTTTCTTTACTTGATCTTGAGTTAGAGCAACTAGATGTTAAAACAAGGTTTCTACATGGAGATTTGGATGAGGATATATATATGGAACAACTAGAAGGGTTTGTTCAAGATCACAATAAGAAGATTGTTTGCAAACTCAAGAAGTCATAGTATGGCCTGATATAATCTCCCAGGAAATGGTACAAGAATTTTGATTCCTTCATGGTGAGCCTAAATTTTACAAGAAGTGAATATGATCACTGTGTTTACTTTAAAAAATTGGAAAATGGCATATTCATTATTTTGGTGTTATTTGTTGGCGATATGCTTGTGGCAAGAAAAAGTATGGTCAAAATCAACAGGTTAAAGACTCAGTTAGATAGGTCGTTTGATATGAAGGATCTAGGAGCAAAAAAACAAATCTTGGGCATGGAGATACACAGAGACAGGAAAAATGGTAAGTTGTGGTTATCACAACAGAAGTATGTGGAGAAAATACTTATGAGATTCAGTATGAATAATGTGAAACCTGTATAGATCCCTTTGGCTTCCCATTTCAAGATTTATTCATGTTTATGTCCTAGTAATGACGAAGAAAATGATTATTTGTCTCATGTACCATATGAAAATGCAATAGAAAGTTTGATGTATGTGATGGTGAGTACTAGACTAGATATTTCAAATGAAATTGGTGTTGTCAGTAGATACATGACAAATCGAGGTAAAAAACATTGGGAAGAAATGAAATGGGTGCTTCAATATCTTAGAGGCACAAGTAATTATTCTATCACCTATGATGGTTCCAGTGATTTAGTTTGCGGTTATGTAGATTCAGATTTTGTAGTTGACTTGGACAAAAGGATATCCACTTCATGATATGTATTTACTCTTGTAGGAGGACCTGTTAGTTGGATGTCAAAGCTTTAAAAGGTAGTTTCTTTATCCAATACAGAGGTAGAATATTTGGCTGCTTCACATGCATGCAAGGAGGCAATTTGGTTAAAAGGTTTGCTGGGTGAGTTTGGAAGGATACAGGACAAGGTGAAAGTATTTTTCAATAGTTAAAGTGTTATTCATTTGGAAAGAAATCCATCTTATCACAGTACGACGAAGCATATTTCTATCAAATACCATTTTGTATGACATGTGGTTGATGACAGGGGAGTGGCTCTAGATAAAGTCCATACAAAAGTGAATTTTGTAGACATGTTTACGAAACCAGTTTTGTAAGAGAAGCTATGATGGTGTTTGGCTTCTCTTGGCTTGCAGAAAAGGTGAGGAATTAATTCAGGCATGATATATTAGGTGAATTGTTATCAAGGTGGAGATTGTTGAAAACTTGCCAACCAATTTCCATGTGGTAGCATACACATGGACATCAACTAAATTTAGATTGTGCATACATGCACTCTTCAGTGAACAATTCGTGTAACTTGTGGATCTTATTATAATCAATTAGTCTGATTGTTTGAGATATTTTAGATATATGAGCATACCCATAGAGGTGAAGAGAGTGTGAACAAGACACAATACTATGGATGTTGGATTACTGAGAGGGGGGGTGAATCAGTAATAGAGAAATTTAATCCTTTTTAACCATATAGTCCAAGTGTTATATCAATGTAGCATTATCATCCAATAACTGCAGAGTGAATAAGAAATGAACAAATGAAAAATCATACATAGACACAGTACACCAGTGTTTTATGTGGAAACCCAAAGCGGGAGAAAATCACGAAATGTTTTTTCTTATATGTCTTGAAGAATTACATTAATTGGAAGCACCAACTTCCTTTGTTTTCCATCTGCAACTGGAAGGATTCTCCAACCGCCTTGTTTCTCAAGCTACAACCTAAGGGAAGCTCCAAATCCCCTATTCTCTAGCTACAACCAGAAAGAGGCTACAAACCCCTATGTTCTCTGACTACAACTGAAAGGTGGCTACAACCACCTATCCTTGCCCCATCCAACCGCCCTGATGTAGAATTAGAATGATGGAACCAATGTCACACTATCACTATGAGATATACCACTATACAACTGTATCAATCTGTACCACCGACTTGCATCCAACCTGTACAACTTCCCTGTAATCAATCTGTACTAGAACTGAACATGTATCAACAAAAATACAACAGGTACGTGACCTATAGTGCTCCAGAACATTTATGTACACACCCTATCGGTTATGCATCTCGTGTATGTACATGACCAAACTGTTATGCATCCCACGTATGCCTTCTGAAACTTAGGGTTTCCTTTCTCTTGAAAACTTCTGACCCTTTGCTACTTATTTCACATAGATCTGTAACCTATCATTGTATCCATACTGTAACTTTATCATGTGCATGCATCCTCATACATAACCTTTACCCAAAGAATATATATCTCTCTCTAGTCATGTGTCGTATAGGTGTGTGTAATCATGAACAACTATAATAACCCTCGCATGATCTAGTCATTAGACCCTTTTTGATATTCAACCTCTCAATACATTAATCACTTCACAAATTGATCCAGACCCCCCCTTCTCCCTAAAGGGATGCCTGACATCCTGGTCTAGGATCTCTGATTCTTGAGTCATATGACTCTCTGGAACCTTAAGGGTTCCCTTCTGTATCTAAACACAGGCCCTTTCGGCACCTTAGTGTAGGTCTGATAGCACCCATGACCTTCCCTTTCTCTCTTCTGCGAAATCTCAGACTACTCGGTGTTAGCTCTTTTTCTGATAAGCCCCCTCTTGATATGACCTAGGGTGGTGACCTCTCGTGACCATGCGATTGTGAGAACGACCAATAACGGTTTGGGATCAAACTACTTTTCGACCCACAGTTCTCCTCAAACCTCCACGTGTCCTTTTGGCAAAACCATGGTATGGATTGTGACCCACCCTCAATGTTTTAAAGTCCATGCACTTTCTATCCCCGCAATGTTATGGGATCGTCGATCTTTCGATGTTGACGGTACTGTCTAAATTGACGGTTCAGATCTGAGCCTTTCAAATCTATGGACCAAATCTGTCCCTCTTAGATCAACGACTGTGATCTCCTTCGCAATTCCGGACTTCAGACTTTTCAAATCTCAAACCTCGCTTTCCTCCTTACGTCAATCTTCTGGAGTTGACGATCTGCGGACACATGTCCTCCAATCAATGGTCCTGCCTTTACTTTGAGTGTTTGACTCTTCAACTCAGATCAATGGTCCTACATCCCTCTTCTCGATCGACGGTTGAAATCTCCTCCAGGTCTTCAGACTTCTGAGATCTCAAATCTCAAACTTCACCCTTCTTCCCAATGCCTTTTATTCGAAGGCTATAATCCACTGACGCATGTCTTGCTGATATGAAGATTGAGGATTCCTTCGGGTCTTTACCCGGAGTGCATGTATTTATGCCACATCTCTGTTAGATCCGACGACTATGAATCACTTCAAATGATCTGACGACTCAAGTCCGCTTCGAATGATCGAACGATGGAGATATCACTTCAGCTTTCTGGCTCTTCGGGCTTCGAAAATCTCAAGTCTCAAAACTTGATAGGTTCTCTCTCTTGTGCGTGTGAAGCATTAAGGCTCGTGCACCTTACACAGATCAGACGGTTGTTGATCCTTTGCTCTATTATCCAATGACCATTGTCGCTCCTCCTCATGAGCTTCTGATTTCTTCCGACTTAGAAGATTTATCAGTCTTCAAAGGTTTCAAACCTTTTCCCCTCCTATGAGTCTGAATCTTGGATCTCATCAACACTTCTAAAAAGTGTTATCCCTTATGAGCTTAATCCTTAATTGATTTTGAATTCCCACGCACTTGTTGCATTCTCAGGATTTCGATAACTCGGATTGAAGGATTTATTGAAAACAAATTATTCTCGCCCGCATGGTGTTCCTCTGTTCTGGTTCTTCGACGCTTGGTCGCTTCTTGATGATGTGCACTCCTTGCACTTGGTCTAAGTTTCCTTTGTTCTCTCTAAACTCCTGTGAGTCAATCTGAGACTCAATCGATGCACTCCTTGCGTTTGAGATGCACACCTTGCATACGAGTTTCATAAGAGAAACAATTGAAACTTATCTAGTTTCTTCACAAACTCATATGATCAACTCTTGAACAATCACACATGAACGGAATGAAATAAACGACATACACAGAATATAACATTCATTCATTCACACATAAATTGAACATAGTCCAAGGATTTGGGACAATTCTATCTATTCTATTCATTCATGAAAACGAATTACATAATATTGCAGTTCTTTCTTGCATATTTCTTCTACTCTACTCTGTTCTACTGATCTATATCTCTATCTCATGATATCCTAATCTAATAAAAAAAAATCATCTCTATACAAAAATATCTCTCCTTTTTACAAAAGAGGGCTCTATGAGCTTATCCTCTCCACCGCCTTAGTGCCATCAACATTTCTATTAAGACACCTTAAACCTATGACTCATTACATTGAACGAAGATCCATACCTGACATGGATCTAGACTTTCTTACAGTTGATTATTTTGATGAACCCATCCACAACTGTCCAAAGGCATTGCTTTGGAGTTTATCAACCTTACACATAAATTAACTTAATTTTATAATTCGAATTTTGAAAACGAGAGTGTTGATGCCTCTCCCTATATCAAAATGTGTGCTGACATGTTTATTTTTTAATGCATCTGTCGAGTCGAAAAGATGCTCATGCATCATACTCCACTGCTGTGAAAAATTCATGAGCTCCTGCTCATGAGCTCTCCAGCTCTGTTGAAATCCACCTGGATCCCAAACTTTTACTTGGAGATGTCTACCTGCTCCTTAGCTTTGTTGTTGTTGCTGTTGTTTCTTCCTTGCTACTATGGCATGATCTCTTCTGCTTAGCTTCTCCTTGCTAACAGTTTCCTCTGCTGACCTCAACATCAGCTTTTTGATCTCTTCTATCACCCTGTCCAGCTGCTCTAGTGGTTGGCTCTTCTTATGCAATATTCTCTGCCACACTTCCTCATCTCCATACTTATCAATGGGCAGATATACTTGATCTATCATGTTGTCTTCATCTCCTCTTATGACACTAGTTTCCCACTGTGCTGCAGACTTCAATTTTGCAGTCCCCTTACTGAATTGTTTCTCAACTTCTTCCTCTGACATATTGGTTTCTGTCATCTCCTCTGGATGGAATTATTCTCCCTCTTTTGTTGCATGCTTCAGTGCTGCAGTCATCATTTGTTCAGCTTCCCAGCTGAAATTTTTGAGCAATTTTGTCGAATTCTCTTCTCTTGAAATCTTCGTGACTATCTTTTGGCATCCATATTTTGGTTTTGGATTGTCCAACCAATCCTCCAATATCTTCAGCTCTTTCTCCCATTGAGTGAGAAATTCATATGAATTCTCCTCTTTTTTTGTTGGGGTAGACATCAATGTCTATTCTTTCTCCTCTTTGATAGTCTCTATTGGTTGTCCTTCTATTGCTTCTCCTGCAACACATGCTCTAGCCCCAACTGGGCTACTTGGTAGGAATATCTCAATTCCTCCAAAGATCAAACTACTCCTCTGATCCACCTCCACCAGCTCTCCTTGCTGATATGAACTCTTAGCTGAGTTCATGAGACTTTCAAACAGTCTCCTCTCACTTCCCTTGCCCACCTAACAACTTGGGATTTTTCTTCTGCTCTCTTGGCAGTCTATGAGATCCTCCAATGATCCCATCTCATTGCCCACCTAAAAATCTGAACTTTCATTACTGATCCCCTGGCAGTATATGAGACCTCCCACCAATCTCTTTCCATTTCCCACCTAACAATCTGATAGCTCACTGCTGCCCTTCTGGCAGTCTTTGAGATCATCCACTGATCTCTTATCCTTATTATCACTGAGAATCTTCCTAGTTTCTGGCTCACAGATGTGAACCACTTCCTCCTCTGTATCTCTGAGGTTTTTAGAATGCCTCAGCCACCTTTTCAACATTTGTTGTTGCCTTCTAGACATCAACTTCTGGACATGCCATTTTACTTTTCTCTTCAAAAGCCATTCATATGTTCAGTGTACCTTTGCATCCTGCTGCATATTCAATGCTAGACTCTCCATATTTTCTCTTATTTCTGTGAGATCTTTATCTATCTCAACTTTGTTTTTCTGCTGGTGGTCCTTGCCCTGACCACCCATATGGCCTTCAGTAGCCATTTTCCACCCTCTGTTTTCTATTCATCTAGCTTTCTACCATTTACTGCACACCTTGCTAGAAATCACACACAGATCATCAATACTATGTCTCCTTCTCACCTACTGTCTACAAGAAAACTTTAGCTTCTAATATCATTCAACGTTATCATATTATCTTCTTCACTTCCTTGCTTCTATGCCTTCTGTCCGCAAAAAAAATACCAACTTTGATACCACCTGATGCAGACCCCCCCTTCTCCCCAAAGGGCTGCGTGACCTCCCTGTCTAGGATCTCTGATTCTTGAGTCAAATGACTCTCTGGAACCTTAATGGTTCCCTTCTGTATCTAAACACAGGCCCTTTCGACACCTTGGTGTAGGTCTGATAACACCTGTGACCTTCTCTTTCGCTCTTCTGCGAAATCTCAGAGAACTGCGGGTTAACTCTTTTTCTGATAAGCCCCCTCTTGATATGACATTGGGTGATGGCCTCTCGTGACCACACAATTGTGGGCGCGACCAATAGTGGTTTGGGATAAAACTACTTTTTGGCCCGCAATTCTCCTCGAACCTCCACGTGTCCTCTTGGTAAAAACATGGTATGGATTGTGGCCCGCCCTTAATGTTTTAAAGTCCGCACACTTCCTTTCCCCGCAATCTGATAGGATCGTCGATTTCCCAATCTTGATAGTACTGTTTGAACTGACGATTCATACTTGCACCTTTCAAATTTGCAGACCAGATCTGTCCCTCTTAAATCAATGACTGCAATCTCCTTCGCAATTCTGGACTTCAGACTTTTGAAATCTCAAACCTCACTTTCCTCTATATGTCAATCTTCCGGAGTTGAGGATCTGTGGACACCTGTCCTCCAATCAACGGTCCTTCCTTCACTTTGGTTGTTTGACCCTTCAAATCGTCTCAACGATCTTGCAACCCTCTTCTCGATCAACGGTTGAAATCTCCTCCAGGTCTTTAGACTTCTAAGATCTCAAATCTCAAACTTCACCCTTCTTCCCAATGCCTTTTATCTAAAGGCTATAATCTAGTGACGCATGTCCTGCTGATTTGACGATCGAGGATTACTTCAGGTCTTTACCTGGAGTGCATGGATTTATGCCACATCTCTCTTAGTTCTGACGAATACGAATCAGTTCGGATGATCCGATGACTTAGGTCCGTTTAGGATGATCGAACAACTGAGATTTCACTTTGGCTTTTTGGCTTTTCGGGCTTCGGAAATATCAAGTCTCAAACCTTGCTAGGTTCTCTCTCTTGTGCATGCAAAGCGTTAAGGCTTGTGCACCTTACACATATCAGAAGAATGTTGATCCTTTGTTCTATGATCCAACAACCATTGTCACTCCTCCTCCTGAGCTTCTGATTTCTTCCAACTTAGAAGATTTATCAGTATTCAAAGGTTTCTAGCACTTTCCCCTACTACGAGTCCGACTCTTGGATCTCGTCAACACTTCTAAAAAGTGTTATCCCTTATGAGCTTGATCCTTAAAGGATTCTGACTTTCCACACACTCCTTGCGTTCTTGGGATTTTTATAACTCAGATCGAAGGATTTCTTGAAAATAAATTCTTCTCTCCCACCTGACGTTCCTTTGTTCTAGTTCTTCGATGCTTGGTCACTTCTTGATGCTGTGCGCTCCTTGCACCTAGTCTAAGTTTAATTTTTTCTCTCTAAACTCCTTTGATTCAATCTGAGACTCAATCGACGCACTCCTTACGTTCGAGATGCACACCTTGCATATGAGTTTAAGAAGAGAAGCAATTGAAACTTATCCAGTTTCATCACGAACTCATACGATCAATGTTAAGAACCAAATATCAATATAGCATAGAAAATCCTCAGAAAAAGTACTCAATGCCTTGAAAAAGAGAGAATTTCAGATAATAAGCCTCTTCGAGGGGGAAACCTCCTTTTACCCTACTTAAATGTTCAAGTCCAAGATGATTCAAAATGAAAATGTCTCCTTGGTATATATAGGAGACTAGGAGGTATAATTACAACTAATGGCCTTAAGCCAACATAAATAAAATAACATTACTAATCTAATATGCCCCAATTAAGGGGTAATGAGCCAATATTAGGGCTTAACAT
>JASDQU010259632.1:5188-15729 GCA_032191745.1 Picea mariana
CAATGCATAAAGGTTATCTCTGAAATCGAGATATTTTTCCTCTTTATGGTTTGATCAGAAGGTGAATGAAATATCACTACAACTACCAAAACCTCTCCATGAGGTCTCTGTACACAACAAAAGAAGGTGCACAAGATAGTGGAAGAACAAAAAGACATATTTTCCTCACCTACTGGGGTGCCTTTGCATTATCAGGTTTAGAACTCAATTTATTTGACACTTGATGATCATGTACCTAATGGCCATGAATATAGGAGGTCTATTATGGAGAATGAAGAAATCGAATTCTGGATCCAAGAGATAATTTTGAAGGGGCAAATTATACCAAGATCCTCACCTTGTGTGTGCCCAATTATTCTGGTACAGAAGAAAGATGAGACAAGGAAATTTTGTATTGATTATAGATCCCTAAACAAGATCACAGTTAAGAACCAATACCTAATCCCACAGATTGATGATCTTCTAGATCAACTCAAGGGCACCAATTTTTTTAGTAAGATTGATTTGAAGTCAGGCTACCACTAGGTGTCAATTAAGAAAATTGATGTATGGAAGACAAACTTTGAGTCTAAATAAGGTCTCTTCAAGTGGATGGTCATGCCTTTAAACTTGAATAATGCCCTGACCACATTCATGTGGATGATGGATGATATATTGCAGCCATGCACAAACTCCTTTATGGTCTTATATCTTGATGACATCCTCATCTTTAGAAAAACCTAGGAGGAACATTTGAATCACATTTAATAAGTCTTGGGCACCCTACGACATCACAAGTTATATTTGAAGAAGTGTTTATTCGACATGCAAAAGATTCAATATTTGGGATACATCATGGATGAGTAGGGTGTGCACATGGATCAGTGAAGATCCAATCCATTCATGACTGGATGGCCCTGAAGACACTTAACGAGCTCCGTAGCTTCTTGGGCCTCACCAAATTCTACCACAGGCTTTTGTTGGGGTTCTCTCATATTTCTTGGGCCCTAAGCTAGGTGACCAAGGGTGGAGACAAGGTGAAGTTTTTTGGGGATGCATCATAACAAAAAACATTCAAGGATTTGAAATTACGCCTCTACTCAACACTAGTCCTTGTGTTGTCAAACCTACAATAGTTATTTGAGATTGAGATAGATGATTTAGATTATTTTGTCAGGTAATTTATCACTCAACATGGGCATCTAATGTCCTATCACAATGAAACACTATTTGATGTTGTTCGTAGATACCCCACCTATGACAAAGATATGTACTTCATTATGTAGGCATGTCCATGTACCTGCATCAATTACACTTAAACATCAAATACAAGAAGCACAACAACAAAAATGTTGTAGACTGCCTTAGTCGACCCTCGGTTGTGGTGCTAACCATGGTTATTAACCCATGTGGGAATAAGAGCTCCAAGTGGACACAATTATACAACAATGACTATGACTTTGTTGCTACTTATCAAACATTGAGCGCAGGAAAACCGGTTCTAGAATCTCATCTCTAGGATGGACTGCTATTCCATGTGAGACATATCTATGTTCCTTCAAGAAAGTGTGCAAAGTTGATCTGGGAATCTCATCACAGTCGGACAACATGACACTTTGGCGTGGAAAAAACAGTGGTAGTACTGCAAAAGCATTTTTATTGGCCAAAGATTCAACAAGATGTCAGCAAGTATATCGGATCCTGCACCATTTCCAAACACTCCATTAAGAAATAGGGGCTATACACCCCTATGCCCACCCTTGATAGGCTTTGGGATTCCACCTCCATGGATTATATGTCTCATCTACCTTCAACCAAGCATGGTAATGACTACGTTTTTTGTGGTCATTGATTGATTCTCTAAGATGGAAATTTTGACACCCTATAAGAAGAGTATCACAACCGAGGCCACCATTAAGCTCTTCTTTGGTTTCATTTTGGCCCCCCACAGATCATTATTTTATATCGAGATAGTAGGTTCCTGAGCACTTTTTGGTCCAGCCTATGGTTGATGATGGACATCAAGATGACCAAATTGGTTTCCTTCCACCCACAAAATGATGGACAAACAAAGTTAGTCAACAGGATGATTTTCCATATCCTTAGGATGTACGATTCCAAAAATCCATGCAGATGGGATGAGATTTTCGTTATGTTCAACATAGCTACAACAAATCCCTCCACAACTCTATTGGCCATAACCCTTTTCAGATGTGCTTGGGGTTCAATCCATTGGCCCCCATTGACATATCTCTACCCATTGCAACTACACAAGAAGATTCCTACCATGCCTAGACCAAGTTTGATTGAGAAACCAAATTTGTTGAACAAATCTAGCACATCCAACAACAAGTTCATGATGTTTTGTAGAAATCAAAGCTCGAGTACAAGCATCACTTTGATCAACATCGGGTACCACACAAGTTTTAGGTGGGATATAAGTTATGGTTGAATTTGCATAAAGAGAACCTTGTAGGACCCCATCAGAATCTATACCCACTCCAATACGGGCCTTACACCATCACCAAGGTTGTGGGTGAGAATGATTTTGAATCAAGTATTCCCCTTTCCTTGGATTGCACCTTGTATTTAACGTGGAACTGCTTAGACCATATTTTCCACCTCTCTTGGACACTTCAGACGTGACTGAGCACTTGGTCCCTTCAGAAATCAATCTTGTTTGCATTGAGTAGGAAATAATTGATTGAATCATGGACACCAAGATGAAGAGCACCCACTAGTAAAACATCCAACTCTATCAGGTCGTCAAAGTAAGACAACTTCTTCACTAGGGAAAGTGGCTCACTAGGAGTTAGATTCAACAGAAGTTTGCCCATAGGAAGGAAGAACTTGATGTAATGGGGACCATTTCTTCCTAATGGGGGAGGAATGATCTAGGTGGATACTAGTGGCCACCCACCTGTTCCACTAAATGGTTCCACATATTGACAATTTTTCTACATCTTTTCGGGTCCCAAACTTATGGGGCCATTTTGAGGCCCTAAATGACATTGTTTTTCGGCACGCCAGTTCCCAATAGATATAAAAATTAACTACGAGGCCATTCATAATGTGTAGTTCTCGTCTAAACCTTTTTGGTGGGCTACTGAGCTCACCAAACATAGCTCATATGAAAAAGTTACACCTCAAGAAGTTGACCTATCAACTAACCACATCGAGGCCCACAAACCTTTTAGCGTTCATCTTATGGGGTTATGGTTTTGGATGTTTATGGTTTTCTCATTGATTATTTATGTTAAAAGGCCTTGTCGACCTCTTTTTAATCATATTCTTGTGAATGAGCATAGCCGAAACATCTGTCTTCAGGGATAAGCTACCACCATTCTAGCTAGTTTGTGTGCTTTGCATTTTATAGTATTTTGTATTCCATTCATTAATAGAATCTGAGTGTAACTGTATTACTATGTTTCTTGCAATATCTCTATGAGTTTCCTTGTTATATCTTTGCTTTCATGTCATTCTCCACATATTTTGGATCATAACCCACCAAGGAAACCTTTGTGGATGATCTCAAGTAGGAGTTCTACCTTGTTGGAAGCTATTATGACCAATATTTGAGATGGAAGACTCTGCATTAAGAAAGAGACCACTTCGTGCTAGAGTACACTAACATCTTCCATACCTTATGCTCAAAGTTGGGTATCAGAGACTCCGGGCGAAACTTGGTTCTGAAGTACTGCAATGGACTAGACAAGTGCATCCAAATAGAGATGGATTTCTTGGACATCTCCTTAATCGGAGCTTCTTGTCGATATGCAATCAAAATCGAGTAGAAATTCAAGCAACAGAGTAAGCGAGAGTTCAAGTTTGAAAATACGCCACAATAGAAGCATGGAAAAGGAAACCCTAAATAATAGAACATAGGACAAATCAAAGAGAGTCAATTTCAAGAAAATCAATCCAAGCCGCCTGCTAAGAAGGGTGATGGGAAGTCAAAGAAGGATACCAAAAAGTGGTGTGAGTTCCACAAAATCCCCTAGCACAACACCAATGAATATCTCTCAAAACAATCATTAATGGTCGATATTAAAGAAAGATAATCTAAAACTCACTCAAACTCTGATTGAAAGCACAATAAAGGGTAACAAATCATTGATGCAGAACCCAATGCTACCATTGTAGCCACAACAATCCAACCAAAAGAGCTAGAGGAGCCTAAGGATGGGGAACGCCTCTTCCATTCACAAATGTGGGTGAAGGGAACCCCATTTCATTTCATTGTTGATAGTGGGAGTCTGAAAAACCTAATCTCAAACGAGGTTATCAAAATAATAAAGCTATCAAAAATGTCACATCCCCAACCATACACCATCGGATTGTTGAGAAAGGGATGAGATATCCATGTCAGCCATCAATGTCGCCTGTCCTACAACATTAAGCCCTTCAAAGATGAGGTATTTTGTGATGTTTCCCCACTTGAAGTTTGTGATATTCTTGTAGGACAACCATATATGTGGAAACATCACATTTTTTATGAGTCTCGGTCCCACAATGTCATTGTTACTCTAGGAGGTCAGCTCTACATGGTACTAGAGGTAGTTCTCACTACTACCATTTCATTTATCTCAACAAAAAAATGCTACAAAGTAATCTCTCAGACCACAAAGTTTTCCCTCTTCACGATTCGGTCAGTAGGTGAATAGAAGGTCATTGTGCCCACCATAGCCTTGACCCAAGACCTTTCTATACAACAGAAGCAGGTCAAAAAGATTGTAGAGGCATAAAAATATATGTTTTCACTTGCAGGGGTGCCTCTTCACCGCCAAGTGAATAATTCCATTGACTTGGTGCCCAGTTCTCTCTTACCCAATGGTCCAATATATAGACACTCCCTTCCAGAGAATGATAGTCTTCCATAAGTTCAGCATAGATCTATTGGCCACAACCATTTTCAGGTGTTTTTAGGGTTCCAACCATTATCCCCCATTATGTAACTCTTCCTGCTACATATTCACCGAGAGAGTCCTCCCACACTCAGAAAAAGGAAGATTATGCAACCAAATTTGTTGAATGGATCCAACACCTCCAACAATAGGTTCATGACATACTTCAATAGGTTGATGCCAAGTACAAGAAAGACAACTACTTTAGCAAGGAAAGTGGCTCACCAAGGTTGAGATTCAACAAAATTTTCCCCATCTCCCAAGGGAGCTTGATGCAATGGGGACCATTTCTTCCTAAAGGGGGAGAACTAATCTAGGTGGATCTTGGTGGCCATCCACCTTTTCCTTTGAATCAACGTTTTCAGTCATGTGGTTTTGATAAGCCATGATGTTCAACATTTTGATGGGGAATGTAATATAATTCCATTTCCATTTGTTAATTATAGACAACATATGTACATGCCTACAACATTAATTCACCATATGCCATTAGAACTCCGCAGTTAAGTGTGCTTGGGATATAGTAGTACTAGGATGGGTGACCTCTATTGAATTTTTATATTAGATGATCTGTGAGATCGATCTATTATTACAATGATGAATGTGCCATATATAGAGAACATATGGTGACCATCTATGAAAGGATGTGTCCCTTGGATAATAAATAACTACTTATTTATTATATATATTTAATATACCTTATATAATAAATATAATAATTATATTATTAATTATTAATCTAGGAGAATGTCTTCTCGATGTTGCCCAAACATCAACACTCCCTCTTAGCGAGGGAGACATTCTACATCATTCCAAGATTGTCTTTGAAGTATACAAACTTCTCCCTATACTCATGACACATGTCTATCAGTACTTGGAGATGTCTCTCTCCCACCTAAATGGAGGGGAAACTCCCTCTGTGGATCTCCCTTTGAGCCAAATGAATTTCTCTGAGATATTATCTTGCTATTCAATGGTCTTCTTGGATTTCCCAAATCTTCTTCTCTTCTAAGAAAGGTTGTCTAGAGGAAATTTCCTCCCGCAACTACCAAAACATCAACACTCCCTCTTAACTAGGGAGGTATCTTTCCATGATGTCTTCATCTAGTAGTCCACTGACTAATATACAATAAAATAGTAGCACACATATGCTACCATGTCATTGGTATCTCAAATCATCCTTCATAGTCTTTGTGATCAAGCATCACACAACTACTCCCAAGTTATCTAGTAGTCTCCATGGAAATCAACTAGTAGCACACAACTACTAAAATGCCATCCAATATAACATGATTGTACCAAGCCATAGTAGTACACAACTAATATCTGGTGATATACAATCACTTCTCTTGGTACACAACCACTTCTAGTATCACACAACTACCGTCCAATGACACACAGTCACTTTCAGTGGTACACAACCACCGTAGTAGCACACAACTATTGTCCAGAGACACACAATCTCTGCCAGTGGTACACACAGTGTCCCATGACTACAAGGACCATTCTTCCTTATCATATCGTCATATGTGACACATGAAGAATGCAATTCCTTCCAAACGATGAAATTCACTCCATGGGATACATGGACCATTCTTCTAATAAGGTCACTACATGTGCCATAAAATAATTTCAATCCCAAACCTCTTTCTCTAATCAGGGCACCATATGTGCCAAAGAAAAAATTGCAGTCATGTACCAACCTCCCTAATTAGGTCACCATTTGTTCCATCTTGATTAGGTCACCATCTTTGCCACAAAAGAATGTCATTCCTGGACCATTTTTTGTAGAAAATGTCAGTCCATGATACATCAAAAATCTTTCCAACCTGGACCATTCTCCACAGTCAGTACAACAACACAGTAACTATCCAAAATGCAAGAATATCAACACTCCCTCTCAACCAAGGGAGTAATATCCACATTCTACAACTTGTCCCTGAAGTATACAAACTTCCCTTCGGACAAGGGCTTCGTTAGAATATCTTCTATCTGCTCATCGATGGATATGTACTGGAGCTTCACTTCTCCCTTCTGTAATTTATCATGGATGTAGTAGTACTTTATCTCAATGTGCTTCAACTTATCATGGAACATGAGGTTGTCTTTGAAGTATACACACTTTTCCCTAGACTCATGAAAGCTATCTATCAGTCCTTGTAATGTCTCTCTCCCACCTAAATTGAGGGGAAAATCCCTCTATGACTCTCCCTTTGAGCCAACTGACTCTCTCTGAGATATTATCCTATTGTTCAATGGTATTCCTGGACTTCCAAAATATTCTTCTCTTCTAAGAAAGGTTGTCTAGAGGAAATTTCATCCCAAAATTACCAAAACATTAACACTCCCTCTTAGTTAGGGAGGTATCTTTCCATGATGTCTTAATCTAGTAGTCCACTGAATACTTTGCAATCAACTAGTAGCACACAACTACTACCATGTCATCGGTAGCTCAAATCATCTGTCATAGTCTCTGTGATCAAGCAACACATAGCTGCTCCCAAGTGTTCTGGTAGTCTCCATGGAAATCAACTAGTAGCACAGAAAAACTACAATGCCATCCAATAGAACATGATTGTGCCAAGCCATAGTAGTACACAAATATTGTCTTGTGATACACAATCAGTGCTAGTGGTACACAACCACTGCTAGTAGCACACAACTACCATCCATTGACATAGAGTCACTTCTAGTGGTACACAAGTACCATAGTAGCACACAACTACTGTCCAGAGACACAAAGTCTCCACCAGTGGTACACACAGTGTCCCATGACTAAAAGGACCAT
The DNA here is from genome assembly GCA_032191745.1 of Picea mariana. Lineage (NCBI taxonomy): Eukaryota > Viridiplantae > Streptophyta > Pinopsida > Pinales > Pinaceae > Picea > Picea mariana. Next base: position 12,860 of record JASDQU010259632.1, read on the forward strand.
TCTTCCTAATCATATCACCATTTGTGCTACATGAACAAAGCCAATCCTTCTAGATGATGAAAGTTGCACCACGGGCTACATGGACCATTCTTCTAATCAGGTCACTACATGTGCCATAGATGAATGTTAGTCCCAAAACTCTTTCTCTAATCAGGTCACCATATGTGCCATAGAGAAAATGGAAGTCATGTACCAACCTCCCTAATCAGGTCACCATTGGTGCCATAGGGGGCGTATCATTCATCTTGATCAGGTTACCATCTGTGCCATAAGAGARCGTCAATAATGGACCATTTTCTAYAGAAAATTTYAGTCCATGATACATCAACAATCTGTCCAACCTAGACCACTCTCCACAGRGAGAATGCCAGTMCAAAAGCACATTGACTATCCACAATGAAAGAATATCATCACACCCTCTCAACCAAGGGAGTAATCTCCWCAAGCCCCAACTTGTCSTTGAAGTATACAAACTTCCCTTTGTACAAGGGMTTCATCAGAATATCAATTATCTGCTCATAGGTGGAGATGTATTGGAGCTTCACTTCTCCCTTCTGGACTTTATCACAGATGTAGTAGTACTTGATCTCAATGTGCTTCGACTTGTCATGGAACACCAGGTTTTYTRAAAGATTCACATAGCTTTGATTATCACAGTATATCACGGTTGAATCCAATGTATGGTCAAATAGTCTAGAAACCATCTTACAGAGCCATATTGTTTCCATACAAGCATCGCAAGATGCAATATACTCTACCTCTAAATTTTTTTGTAGCGATCCTTGCAAACCCACTTCCTATTCATGATATGTATAATGATCAAGGTGGCGACCTTGTGACAATATTTCTCAATAAACCTGTAGATGATGAAGCCTCCATTCACAGGGTCATGTCCACATCTAGAATTATTTATCGCTGTCTAGGGATATGACAACCAAAGTCTAAATGAGGTTGTTGTTCTATAAGAAATTATTTATCCCATAACTCATACAAGTGTTTATCCTCCTCATGTAGCTAGAAGGTTTTTAATTTCCTCTCGACAACATTATAGACTTGGTTTATTTCTTGGTCACCACACAAAAGGAAAATATCTTCGAAGTCTCTCAAAGCAACCTACCACAATAACTCACTACAAATGATTGTTCACCCTGACACACAATAGAACAGTCTAAGTCAACCAATCCTCACCGGCCCATGTTTGTCCACTGACTTTAGTCTTCAGTAACATGTTGTCATTTTCATTATGAGAACCCAGTTAATCGTAATGATTGCACAACCATCACAAAACATGAATTAGGTATCTTCTGTTCTAACACATTGTTTATCTCAATGAATACACTACCCATGCATCACATTGTCTATTCTCACATTTGTGGATGCAAACAAACCATCACCAACACTACTTGTATAAATAAGAAACATGACGTAGATCATTTCCAAGGTAGCATGTGTCATAGTGTCTTAAACATGAATAGATCACCCCTCTTGTCAACAATTGGATGCCCCAGCACCATGTTAGAAATTCAGGATTATTGTGGCTTAGAACGTATCTCTATGCATGCCTCGAATCTTGTACAAAGGAAACTCTTTCATAACGCAATACAAATAGGGAGCGACTCTTGAGATGTTAGTTTCAAGACTTGAGGATTTGGCAAGACAAAAATTCTCACAAACTACATTTAACATGTAGCACAACCACGCTACCCACCGATCTTAAGTCTAAAAAATCTCCTTCACATCAAATCTTCGAGGCACATACATTCCAGGAGAGCAATTCTATTTTCTCTCTCTCACACCTTTAAATTACTTAATCTTCAATGAAAAAGAACTAGCAGCATGTACACAGACAAGGGAAAAAATCAAACAATGAACCATGTAATCCTTCACACTCCTCCTTCACAGGTCCACGAAGGCACTATGCAGCAAAAATGCATGGAATGCAACAACAAGCATCACCCTTCACTATATATCTCTTACAACCATACAATAGAAAATTTACACTACCTACAATAATCCACTCTCATTTTCCTGGACCCTGGGCCCTCCCATGAGGGATTCAAGCCCTGTCCCGCTCTAATACCATGTTTAATTTTTTTATTAGATGATCTGTGAGATTGATCTATTATTACAATGATGAATGTGCCATATATAGAGAACATATGGTGACCATCCATGAAAGGATGCGTCCCTTGGATAATAAATAACTACTTATTTATTATATATATTTAATATATCTTATATTATAAATATAATAATTATATTATTAATTATTAATCTAGGAGATTGTCTTCCCGATGCTTCCCAAACATCAAAAACCTCTCGATAAGTCTTAGTGTTTTACATGCCTATGACATTTTGTAAAATTAGACAAATTTATCCCACATGCATCATGGGGATTATTCTCCTCTCTCTCTCATATATAATCAAGGTGAAGGAGGTCCTTTGGGCATGTAATGGAGTGTGATGTAATGCTTATTTCGAATGAGTGTAGCTGAAATCTCTTTCTCTTTAGAGATAAGCTATCACCATTCTAGCAAGTTTGTGTTCTACAATGTTTTTCTATTTTATTCATTAACATAAGTTGGGTTTCACTATATTTATGTGCTCTTTGTTGTATTTTTGTGCATATCTCATTTCATTCTCAATATAATCTGGATCATAAAATCCCATGTTTGATGTCTTCTTTTAATCTACCCATGTAATATTCCAACAAATGTTCATCACTTATTTCATCCATTCTTGTGGCCAATACTTGAAATTCTAAATTATAATCTTCAATATCACCTAAGTGCTTGATTCTTGTCAATTGACTGAAGTAATCATGTTCCCAAACTTTCCCATATTGTGCTTCTAAGTCTCCTGTAAATAAA
>JASDQU010259633.1:1531-13452 GCA_032191745.1 Picea mariana
TGGAAGAATCCTTGTATTACAGTTTGCTCAATTAGAGATCTCTGCTGTTATATATATTTAGAGGGTTTTAATATCACTGTTTGGAATCTGAGTTTTGTCTCTTAGAGATTGAGCCTACTATAGTATTGAATGAGCATTGTAAAATCTGCTTTAAGATCTGAGATTTATTAATGCTGGTCTCCTATCACTGTTTTCTATAGATCTAGTTATGCTTCAGATCTAAAGTGTTTTGTTTTAAAAATAAAAAGAGACTGCTGTTTTTCAATTTACCCTAAAATTCTAACAATAATCATGTAGATAAGTAAGCAAGCACATCAACAACACATATAGCCTGGGGTACAGGGAGAAAACCCCCAACAAACGATATTCCTTTATTGCATTAATAATGTAAGATCACTTACAAATATCCACCATAAATACTTTGCTCTTAAAGAGCTTGCCAAGTTGACTCTGACCTGACTGTGTAACTAAGAGACCTTGTTGATATCTTAACTTCTGTTACAGGCCAACACTGAAGATGTATCCGAGCTGCCTTCAAAGATTGAGATACACTGCCTCTTATGGACTGATATATCAGTTCTAATAGGGGCTGTTATTGCTGCCTCTATTGGACTGATATGTGCCTTTGTTTAGCACTGGTATTGCTGCCTCTACAGGACTGATATTGCTGCCTCTATAGGACTGATATGTGCCTCTGTTTAGCACTGGTATTGCTGCCTCTATATGACTGATACGTGCCTTTGTTTAGCACTTGTATTGCTGCCTCTATAGCTTCACCCTTACCCTGCATAACAACTATGTAGAAGAGAGGGGTTGACCTCTCCTTATAAAGGAGTGGAGGAGAAGAGGAGAGGGTTCGAATTAGAGGTATGAAAGCATGCTTGACATAACTCAGCTTCACATGTTAGTTCGAAAATAGAACTAGACTTGAGACTTCAGTTACAACTCACCATTGACTTAGCATGCATGCGTACTAACTTAGCATGCACATGTCATGCATGCAACATGCAACTAGACATGCATGCAACATGCAACAGGCATGCATGCAACATATGACAACTTGACAACTTTGACTTTGACCTAGACATGCAACTTTGACTTCTACAACTCGACTCTTTACATGGCAATTCAAATTTCTTTTCATGGTGGATAATGTTACACGTGCCAATGCACTAGATCAATACATTTATATCATTTGCAATATTAGGAACAACGTTTGTTTCTAGCTCATAGAAATTTTATATTCAACCTAACTTTTGCTAGATGCCTTGACTTTTGCTCATGGCTCACAAGGCTTGACTAGGCTCATAGAGGTTGTACGTTTCCCCTGACTTTTGCACTAGTCTGTCTATGCTCACAAAGGTTGTATGTTCCCCCTGACTGTCTATGCTCACAGAGGTTGTACGTTTCCCCTGACTTTTGCATTAGACTTACATAGCATCTTGTTCGTCCCGACTTTTGGTTTGACTCACAGAGGTTGTACGTTCCCCTTGGCTTTTGTCAATACATCACAAGACTGGTTGATTCCCCAAATCTCCCTGGCTAGCCTCAGGGTGGCTCATATGGCTTCTCATTGGAGAATGACTGTCGATGCTTCCAAATTTAACCACCGAGACTATCAGTGGAGATACCTGGTAATACAGTGACTTGAAGAGTCTGCAGCGACCACCCTAATATCCTGTCTACCATCTTGTACGTCCACAGTAGTCTTAGCAAGAGAGTCAACCTCCATATTAAGCTCTCTGTATATGTGGGAGAAAGTAATGGAGTTGAATGTCCCAGCAAGCGATCTAGTCCTGAAAACGCTATCACTTAGGTGGATATTGCGTGACTGCAAAAAACTATTGAGTCAACCGATGATTACCTTCAAGTTCCCCTGCACGTCCAAGTTCATGGCCCCTCTTTCCTGTGCCATCCAAAGGAGAGTCTTGTTGCCATCAGTTTAGCCTTGTTGTTTGCCCCCCTCCCCAGGTCCAGTTCAAAACTTAATTTGCTGTTGTTCGGAAGGAGTACACCACCAGCTCCACTGAGTCCTGGGTTGCCCCTTTCCGAACCTTCAAATAATCCCATGCTTCTATCAAGAGCCCAGCTAGGGGCTACCAGAGCTCTGGGAGGCTTTGTTTTAATACCTGGACGAACAGGTGGAAGGGATGCCTTGAGTCCGTTGAATGCCTTTCTTCTTATCCCCTGGAATAAATACTCACTTTTGGTGCAGCGATATCGACCAAACACTGTCGGGGAGCTCATGGGCTCTAATATTGCCCTTACTTTGGTTGAGCCAACTCACCAGAGCCATCTCCAAACTCTGTCCATATCCTAGGCAGCCTTAGAGGCCGTTAGACCAGAGGCAAATTTCCAGAGTTCCTTTGAAAAATGACATTGAATGAGCTGGTGGAAGACCATTTCCAATCCTTCCTCACATAAGGGGCATCTACTGGGACCCTCCTACTCTCTGTGCTGCAAAGAATCCCAGGTCTGTATTTTATTGCTGAGTGCCAACCGCGAGAAGACTTTGGCTTTTGGGGTGGCCTCCAGTTTCAAAATCCAGACCCACCAGGGCTTGTGATGGTCTTCTTTGGCAGTGAACGTGGAGCTGTAACCAACTTTTACCAAGTATAAGCCCCAAAGTGGATTGGCACTCCACCGTAGGATATTTGTCCTCATCCACAAGCTTGATCCCAGCCTTGATGAGCTGTTCCGTGATGTAACACCAATGAGTACCATTTTCATCAGAGTCCCAGTCTGGCAGAGACTATCTATATGATAGATAGATAGACAGCGAGGCATATTACTGTTGAGTTCCACAGAAGAATGAAAACGTTTGATTGGGACTGCTATGCTCATCATGTTGGGGTACATGGGGCATATTCACTGTAGGGCTAATATGTGAAACTTTACAAAACTATTTGCTTGTAATTTTATTTTAGAGTTGGATATAATGGTTGTAAAAATGAATTTTGGTTTGCATGGGGTACATGGGGCATATCCATTGTAGGGCTAATATGTGAAACTTTACGAAACTATTTGCTTGTAATTTTATTTTAGAGTTGGATATAATGGTTGTAAAAATGAATTTCGGTTTGCCTGGGCCCTTTCTGTTTCAATTTGGAAATTTTGAAAATTCTCTTAGCCTGGCTGATGATAAGTAGGCATTTACTGTATTTCATTATTTGCAGTATGATTATTAGCAATGAGGTTTCTAATTGTTATCGTTTTAGTTTAACTGAAGGACCTCTGTATTATTGTTCAGCTTTTGAAGATATTAATAATGTGAGATAATGGTTGGGTGCAGATATTGCTATGTATAGAAGCAGTAACACGAGGTTTTATTTTGTTCAATTTTTTATATAAATTTTATTTTACCATATCTTTTAAACTAATAGGAGTTACTTTTTATGGTACATGATACAGGTGCAAGAAGTTGTCCACAGCACGCAAGCAAATGTCAATCTTTCAAGCTCCTAATGTTCTAGTCATTCAGCTGAAGGTAGACATATTGATCTATGGGACAACTTTCAGATTCTTTTCCTTCTGTTTCCATTCAAGGATGTGAGGTTTCTTTGTTTGGTTCATCAGTAGATTCTCTTACCAATTCTGTTTGGGACAGAGATTTGAGGACATATATGGTGGCAAAATAGATCGCAACATTATTTTTGAGGAGCGCTTAGCACTTTCTGGCCATATGTGCAGAGACAGTCAGGTAAATGTGAATTCTTAAATTAAGGGCATGCATTTATTTCAGTTAAGTTGTATGGTGTCTGCCGAAGCCTTTGTATTTGTTTCTCATATTATGGCAGTGATATCTCTACCATCACAACTTTACTTGGTTCTAATTTAGCAGTTTTTTATCTCCCTACTTAATACATTTGATATCAACGAAAGCATCGATGGAATTTAAGGAAGCTACAAAAATTTAAACAAGTAGGTAGGTTTTCTGAAGCTGTCCAAACCACATGTTGAGAATTAAATTGAACTTGCAAATACAGTTTCTATATTCAGTTATTGCCATAGAGCTAAGTCCTCACTGATCTGGAGTCTGAAGGGTCGTCTTAGGATCTATCCAAACTTCTATCAGTCTCTGCATGCTGCTTGTTACCCTGATATGATGGAACAACCTGGAAGTAAGAAGTGATCCGCCTGAAAGTCTCCAGTCAGGGTGGGGTAAGGAGAGCCTGGGATTTGTGTATGAGTTCTTCTCTCATGTAGACAGCAAGGCATGGTTGATCAGGGTATTGGAAGAAACTGGAAAGAGAGCCCCTTGGAAAGAGAGCCCCTTAAGTCTCTGAATAAACACTGAAATTTCCTGCGTATCTCATAGTAGGCAGGGTACTGGAAAACGAAATGCTCCTTTTGTTAATTTCCTATAACTCAGCTCATAAAATTATTGCCAATAATTTACTTTAACCCATAAATTATACTCGCTGATATAAATTCAGAAATTATGCAAATAACCTACAACTGAGTTATTTGACCAACAATACACAGCAGAAGCTAACAGAAACCAAGCACCTAAAATTGGACAACACCAGAAAATTGAAATACCCTCGAAACCCCTGTGTGGGGAAAACCAGCAAAGAGGGGGCTTTATTAGGCTTCTGAGATGAATATTACAGCAGCAAAGAAATCAGAAATTTCTTACAGAAAATTCTCAGCAAATTATTCACTCCTGTTAAATTTATAGCAGCTACAAGAGCCATTCTCCGGGAGGATGGCAAAGACCCTAGCCGAGATCTAGGGCCCCCAGTGCACTCCTGGGGTTCTTGGTCTGGGACCAAACAGTCAGTGCCATGGCAAAACACCCTTGTTAGGGCCCCCAGTATATGACTGGGGTTCTTGGTCTGGGACCAAGCAGCAAAAGACCCTTGTTAGGGCCCCCCGGTATATGACTGGGGTTCTTGGTCTGGGACCAAGCAGTTAAAGTCCCTAGATATGTCTAGGGCCCCTGGACATGGTCCATGGTACCCATACCTGGGGCATGGGTTGATCCTTGGTCTTGTACCTTGGTGGATAAAACTCCAGAAATGTTTTGGGCAACTTGATCCTTGATCAGGTACTTTGTTGGTATATGACCCTCCTTGAAGGTGAGCATGACCACATGAGGGATGTATCCCATATGCAATGATGATAAAGTTAATAAGGTCACCTTGAATATGAATGGACAAGTATTGCCACCAATCTACCCCACCTAAAACCCCTTTACCCTTGTTTGTGTTTGTTTAGGGCCTTGTTTTTGTCTTAAGGGTTAATGTAAAATATTAATTAAATATTTTTAATTATGACATGTTTTAAATTAATATTTATATTAATTAAAACATGTTATTTTATTTTTAATTTAATTACTATTACCCTTATGTTTTCCCTAGCCTAAACTATAAATAAGGCCTACCCTCTACCCTTCATATCACACTCTTATGATCTTAAAAGGGAGCGGATCTCTCCTTGCTAAGCTGCGGCCCTCCTTGCAACAGTGCTCTCCTTGAAGCTGCGGCCCTCCTCCCTCAGCTCTGTTCATCCTTGGTTACTCTTGTTGACAAGTACATGTGTGTGATGAAGGTCCTCTCTTGCTGATCTCAAGTCTGTGAGAAGGGTTGCTGAACTGAGGTTTTCTCTATATGCTGTTAGCAAAGTGTTTGAAGCTGCCATCTCCCTTCTGTTGACAGATCTGATTAAGCTCAGCATTGATCTGACCTTTATCCTTGAGCCGCGGCCCCTCTAAGCTGCCTGAAATCTTTCTGTGTGTGTGAGGGTTTGGGTCCCTGGATTTTTCTGTGTATGTGAGGGTTTAACCACAGAATTTTTGTGTGAGCGTTTGGGTGCCTGAAATTTTCTGTGTGTGAGGGTTTAACTACAGAAAATTCTTGTGTGGTGTTTATGTGGCCCTTTTCTCCTTGGTGGCAAGAAAATCAATTCATCTCTTGGCAAGAGATCTAACCTACACGGTAGATCTATGATCCTAATTTTTTTCTGAGCATAACTACAAGAGGTATTACATCACCTATGTGTGGCTGCTCTCCTTCAGAAATTTGAGGTAAATTTTCAGGTAAGATCTTACAGTCAGATCTGTAAGTTGTTATTTACTTTTTGAAGTTTTTTCATTAATGAGATCTACTGTCTATTAACATCCATCTACTTATATAGATTAGTCTTTGCTTAGATCAGTTTACCTTTATCAGATCTGGGTATTAATTTGAGTTTGGTTGTTTCTGAAGTTTGTTATGTTGCTCATGATCAAATCTGTGTTTACTTTGAGTTTAGATCTGTATAAGATTTACACCAGCATTGTAGATTAGAATTGATTTTTATTCTAGATCTATTTTTTGGCTAATATCTAAACTAGCTTAGATCTGAGCACATATGTTTGTCTTTCTGTTCAAGCAGTGTATTTTTGTTTTCTGAGTATAAAACTTAGTTGTTATTCTCACTGAAATTTTAAAAAGACAGTTCTATTTTGCTTTACTGCCCTAATTCTAACATGGTTTCAGAGCTAAGGGTGTGAAGAGAGCTCAAGGATTTAATCTTGAGCCTACACAGATCCACTTTGTTAGGGTTGTTTTCCAGAGATCAACCATCTAAACTAACTCAGATCTAAGCATGGCTTCTTCATCAGTTAAAGCTAAAGACAGACTTGTAGGGGCTGCAAACTTTAATTCTTGGAAATACAGAATAATGAACATTCTTGAAGAGAATGATCTAGAAGAGTTTATCTCTAGGGAGATTGAAGAACCTACCACAAACACAACCAGGGCAACATATAAAAGGAAACAAACCAAGGCTAAAAAAATCATTTTTGATTTTATCAAGGACAACATGATGCCCATGATTGGTCATCTAAGGACTGCCAAAGATTGTTTTGATGCTTTGGCAAACCTCTAGGAAAAGAAGGCACCTACTCAGAAAATAATTTTGAAGAAACAATTACGTACTTTGAAAATGGGAAAGGATGATACAGTTGCCACCTTCTTCTCCAAAATTGCTCAAACCAAAGATCAACTTATTGCAATAGGAGTTCCTGTAGATGATGATGACCTTGTTCAAACAGCTTTTGATGGACTTCCTGATGCTTGGGGAGTTTTTCTTGCATCCGTGAATGGAAGAGAATCCCAACCTAATTTTGAAAGATTGTTTCATAACTGCTTAGAAGAAGAAGGAAGACTAAACAATAGAAATGACTATTCAATTCTGAAAGATCATGCCCTTGCAGCAAAGACCAAGAAATGGAAGAAGTTCCCTAAATCAAAAGGCAAAGGTAAGAAACCCCAAGGTAAGCTATCTCATCTCAATCCTCATTTATCTAAGGTTAAATGTTTTAACTGCAATAAGCTAGGACATTATGCAAGAGATTGCAAGAGTCCTCCCTCTCAGCAGAAAAGGAGAAGAAGATTCCAAGCCTCAATTGCCACTGAAAAGGTAAAATCCCAAGAGGAGCCTCAAATAAGACAAACTAGGCTGCCACCAAAGAGCAAGAACAACAAAAGGAATATTATCTCATCTCAGCGCTTTTCGGCACTATCACCAAGTTAGAGGAGATTTGGCTAATAGACAACGGTGCTTCTAGACACATGACAGGCTTCAAACAAAACCTTGCAAACTATCAAGACAAGAAATTCAAGGCAAAGGTTGAACTAGGTGATGATGACACCTATGATATAAAAGGTTTTGGATCTACCTCTTTCCGGTTTCACTCAGGTAATATCTTTCACATTGATGAAATTCTTTATGTACCTGGTCTAAAGAAAAATTTAATCTCTGTTCCAGTTTTAGAAAGTAAAGGTTACTCAGTAGCTTTCTCCAAAGGGAAGGCCCTTTTATGGTCCTCAAATGAAGATTTAAGTATTGCTATAACCATTGGAACTCGTGAGAGTGGACTTTATAAGATTTCAGGTCAGGTTGTTCAAACTCTAGTTCATGAGACGATCAATCCTTGTGAGCTTTGGCACAAGGGACTTGGACATTTCAACTATAATGCACTTTCAGGTTTGCAAAAGATGGTGACAGGTATGCCAGTATTTTCTGTTGAGCATGATAGTGTTTGTAAAGGTTGTTCACTTGGTAAGAACATAAAGAAACCCTATCTTCTCAGTAATAGAAAATCAAATGGAATTTTGGATTTAATTCATTCTGACCTTTGTGGGCCCATGTCTGCACCCTCTATGAATGGTTGTATTTATTATATCATTTTTATTGATGATTGTTCGCATAAAACTTGGATTTATTTCTTAAAAACTAAAGATGAATCTTTTAGCAGATTTCAAGAATCTTGTTGAAAATCAATCAGGAAGACACATCTGAGTTTTCAGAATAGATAATGGTAAAGAATTTGACTCCTTCAAATACGACGAACTCTGTCGGGCTTTTGGAATTAAGAGGGAGCAAACTGTGCCATACAACCCTCAGCAGAATGAGGTTGCTGAAAGAAATAATAGAACTATCTGTGAAGCAGCCAAGGCTATGATGCATGACCAAAACTTACCTTTATCACTTTGGGCCAAGGCTGCCAGTACTGCAGTCTACATTCATAATAGATGTCCACACAAAGCCCTTGAAACGAAAACTCCTGAAGAAGTTTTCATCGGATGTAAGCCCTCAGCTGATCATTTAAGAATCTTTGGCAGTCCAGTCTATATACACATTCCAAAAGAGAAGAGGACTAAACTAGAGCCCTCCGGTAAGAAATGAACTTTTGTGGGATACAGTGAGACCTCAAAAGCTTATAGGATTTATATCCCTGGCCAAAAGTTCATCGAAGTAAGCAGAGACGTGACTTTTCATGAAGAAACAACTTTTCGTCGGGCCAAAGAACTTCCATGTGATTCAGAGGAGCAAGAAGCTCCACCACTGGACCCTTCAGACTCTCCTCTTCCAGATGAGCAGAGGGAGGAAACCTCAGAACTTCCAGTGGACCCCTCAAGGGATACTATTGAGTTTCCAATGGAGATACCTCCTGCTAAAAGGAAACCAGCCTGGTGTCGGGAAATATTGAAAGAAGCAGAAAAGTATTCAGCTCCTAAGGGCACCTTCAGAGAAAGCAAGAAACCAGATAAGTACTCCAGTCTCATATTTCATTTAAATACTGTGATTGATTCAAAACCTTCCACATTTGTTGAAGCCTCCAAACTTCAAGTGTGGAAAGATGCTATGAATGAAGAATATGATTCTATTTTAAAGAATGATGTATGGACTGTAGTTCCTAGACCTCATGGCAAATCAGTAGTAACTTCAAAATGACTTTATAAGATAAAACATGTAGCAGATGGCAGTATTGAGAAATACAAGGCAAGATTTGTGGCTCGTGGTTTCTCTCAGAAAGAAGGAATTGACTACGACGAGATTTTTGCTCCAATTGCCAGGTATACTTCAATCAATATTATTATCTCACTTGCAGTAGTTTTTGGTTGGAAACTTCACCAGATGGACGTTGAGACTGCTTTTCTTAACAGTGAAGTTGAGCAAGAAGTATATATTGAGCAACCTGAAGGTTTCGTGATACATGATAAAAGATCTCATGTGTGCAAACTCAAGAAAGCCCTGTACGGGTTGAAACAAGCTCCGAAAGCTTGGTATGGTGGAATAGACAGTTTTCTACAAAGTCTTGGATTCTCCAAGAGCATAGCAGATCCAAATCTTTATATAAAGATTGTTCAAAATCATCTAGTTATCCTAGTCTTATATGTGGATGATCTGTTCCTCACTGGAGAGGAAAACTTGATAGCTCAGACTAAGAGGGAGCTTTCTGCAGAGTTTGAAATGAAAAACTTGGGGCTCATGCACTATTTTTTGGGCTTGGAGGTTTGGCAGAAACCAGGAGAGATTTTTCTCTCACAGGGTAAATATGCAGTCGATGTACTTCACAGATTTGGCATGATGGACTGCAAGTCCATGACAACTCCAATGATCTCTAACCTAAAGAAACTATGAGATCAAGTCACAGGTTCAAATCCAGAAGACCCCACCTTATATCGACAGATCATTGGATCTTTGATGTATCTTGTACATACGAGACTAGACATCTATTATGCGGTAAATGCTCTTAGCTAGTTCATGTGTGAACCAAAGCATATACATATGGTTGCTGTAAAACATATTCTGAGATATGTTCGGGGAACTATAGCTTATGGTCTCACATACACCTCCAGTGGAGGTGTAATGCTCCATGGTTTTACAGATTCAAATGGGATGGGCAGTATAGTGGATCGGAATAGTACTTCCAGATATTGCTTCAGTTTGGGTTCGGCAATGATTTCCTGGTCCAACAGGAAACAGGGCTCCGTAGCCCAAAGCACTACAGAAGCATAATACATTGCTGCTAGTGTTGCTGGCAGAGAAGCAGTGTGGCTCAGGAAGCTACTCTCAAACTTGTTCAGTTCAAAGCTTGAACCCACAGTCATTCACTGTGACAATCAGAGCTGTATAAAGCTCACTAAGAATCCAGTGTTTCACGACAGATTGAAACACATTGAGATGAGATATCACTATGTTTGGGACATGGTTCAGAAGAACGTTCTCAGCATTCAGTATGTTCCGACGATAGAACAGACAACAGATATTTTTACCAAGCCACTGTCTTTGACAAAGTTCGTATACTTTCGTGACAAGCTTGGTGTAGCTGAGAATGACTCTCTTGCTGAAAGGGAGTGTTAAATTTATAGCAGCTGCAAGAGCCATTCTCCGGGAGGATGGCAAAGACCCTAACCGAGATCTAGGGCCCCCAGTGCATTCCTGGGGTTCTTGGTCGGGGACCAAACAGTCAGTGCCATGGAAAAAGACCCTTGTTAGGGCCCCCAGTATATGATTGGGGTTCTTGGTCTGGGACCAAGCAGCAAAAGACCCTTGTTAGGGCCCCCCAGTATATGAATGGGGTTCTTGGTCTGGGACCAAGTAGTTAAAGTCCCTAGATATGTTTAGGGCCCCTGGACATGGTCCAGGGTACCCATACCTGGGGCATGGGTTGATCCTTGGTCTTGTACCTTGGTGGATAAGACCCTAGAAATGTTCTGGGGCAACTTGATCTTTGATTAGGTACTTTGTTGGTATATGACCCTCCTTGAAGGTGGGCATGACCACATGAGGGATGTATCCCATATGCAATGATGATAAAGTTAATAAGGTCACCTTGAATATGAATGGACAAGTATTGCCACCAATCTACCCCACCTAAAACCCCTTTACCCTTGTTTGTGTTTGTTTAGGGCCTTGTTTTTGTCTTAAGGGTTAATGTAAAATATTAATTAAATATTTTTAATTATGACATGTTTTAAATTAATATTTATATTAATTAAAACATGTTATTTTATTTTTAATTTAATTACTATTACCCTTATGTTTTCCCTARCCTAAACTATAAATAAGGCCTACCCTCTACCCTTCATATCACACTCTTATGATCTTAAAAGGGAGCGGATCTCTCCTTGCTAAGCTGCGACCCTCCTTGCAACAGTGCTCTCCTTGAAGTTGCGACCCTCCTTGCAACAATGCTCTCCTTGAAGCTACGACCCTCCTCCCTCAGCTCTGTTCAGCCTTGGTTACTCTTGTTGACAGGTACATGTGTGTGATGAAGGTCCTCTCTTGTTGATCTCAAGTCTGTGAGAAGGGTTGCTGAACTGAGGTTTGCTCTATATGCTGTTAGCAAAGTGTTTGAAGCTGCCATCTCCCTCCTGTTGACAGATCTGATTAAGCTCAGCACTGATCTGACCTCTATCCTTGAGCCGCGGCCCCTCTAAGCTGCCTAAAATCTTTCTGTGTGTGTGAAGGTTTGGGTCCCTGGATTTTTCTGTGTATGTGAGGGTTTAACCACAGAATTTTTGTGTGAGCGTTTGGGTGCCTGAAATTTTCTGTGTGTGAGGGTTTAACTACAGAAAATTCTTGTGTGGTGTTTATGTGGCCCTTTTCTCCTTGGTGGCAAGAAAATCAATTCATCTCTTGGC
>JASDQU010259634.1:2026-12808 GCA_032191745.1 Picea mariana
ATAAATGAAGAATTCCTCATGTTGATCAACAAATTCTCTTGCTGTAGCTTCCTCATTACTGCAGCTAAATGCTTCAGATGTTCTGCCTTCGTTTTGCGGAAAATCAATATGTCATCCAGATAAACAATGACAAACTTACCTATGAATTCCTTCAACACTTCATTCAATGACCTCATGAATGTACTTAGCGCATTCGTCAAGCCAAACATCATGACTAGCCATTCATACAACCCTTTATTGGTCTTGAAGGCTGTCTTCCACTTATCGCCTTCCCTCATGCGAATTTGATGGTATCCGCTTTTCAAATCGACCTTTGAAAAAAAAATTGCAGCACTTAAACAGTCCATCAAGTCATCCATTCTTGGCAATGGGAACCTATACCTGATGGTGATCTTGTTAATGGCTCTGGAATCTGTACACATTCTCCAGCCTCCATCTTTCTTTGGACTGAGTACCGTTGGAACGACACACGGACTCAAACTTTCTCTGACCAATCCCTTGTCCAATAACTCCTGGACCTGCTTTTTAACGTCCTCGTTCTCCTGAGGCGTCAACCTATACGCAGCCTTGTTTGGTAAACTTGCTCCCGGTACAAGGTCTATGTGGTGACATATGCTCGTCATTGGCAGCAACGAATGAGATAATTCATCCACCACTATATCAGCGAACTCTTCCAATAGTTCCTGAATTTCTTCCGGCAAATCATCCACTCTTGTGCTGATCAAAATGATTTTAGGTTTTCTGACCACAAAGAATTGTGGATATTCCTTCATCTTAACTTCTGTAAGAAGCTCCTTTCCACACATGAGAAGTACCATGTTCTTCACTTCAGGTTTCACCTCATTATCTTTTATTGGAAGTAACATATGTGTTCTCCCATCCTTCTCCAGGGTATACGTATTCATTTTCCCATCATGAATTACGTTTCTATCATACTACCATGGTCTTCCCAGCAGTAAATGGAAAACATCCATAGGAATGACATCACATAAAATCTTGTCATTATATCCTCCTATTTTAATGTCAACTAAGCACTATTTAGTGACACTCACCTGATGTCCCTTCTGTAGCCATGAAACTTTGTATGGACTCGGGTGATCAGTCGTCTCCAGCTCTAGTTTCTCCACCATCTCGGTTGAAACGAGATTATCGGTGCTACCACTATCCACGATAACCTTGCACTTCCTATCTTTGGTTTTGCATGCGGTTCTGAACAGTCTGCTTCTTTGAGTTGTGTCCTCCACCTCCTTCTTGGGTGTTAAGAGAACTTTACGCATCATCAACGACCTTCCGTCTTCTTCATCTTCTGCTTCCGCGTCTCGCCTCTATGCCTCGATGATGTGAGCTTCTCCTCCGTCTTTTTTCTTATCTGGACAATCAACTGCTTTGTGCCCATTCTTCCCACATGTGTAGCATGTGATGATTCCTCCTCTTCCTCTACCTCGACCTCTAGTACGAGGAAAAGTGTTTGCATCAGCGTAATCTCCTCGCTGATTATTTTGCTTCCTTCTCTACTCGACATGTGGTCCTCGCTGTGAGGTTCCACCTCTTTCAATTTTACCCTGAGGTCTCTTCCACTCCTCCTTGGGCTTCTGGTATTTATCTTGGGCAACTGCCTTGCCTCTTGGATGACTTCTGCCTCGGCCTCGTTGTGTTGGCTTACGTCTTATCTTTTCCTCATCTTTCAACGCCATCTGATACACATCCTCCACCGTTCTGATGGTTGTCATACTCATCTTGTCTTGGATATTGTATCTTAAGCCATTCATATACCTCACAACCTTTTCATCATCGCTCTCTCGATGACCTGCTCTGATATTGAGCTTGTAAAATTCTTCGGTATACTCCTTCACCGTCATCAACTTCTGTCTCAGGTTCTGCATCCTCCTGAACAGTGTGATCTGATAGTCCCTTGGGATGAACTTTGCCTTCATCTTCACAATCATTCGATCCCAGCTTTTGATCTTTTGTTTCCCTTTGGAACGTCTATCTGCTTGAAGCTTGTCCCACCATAATGCTGTGTGTCCTTTCAATTTCATGACAGCATGCCTTACCTTTTTGTCCTCTTCGATATCTTCATAATCGAAGTAGGTGTCAAGAGCTCTAATCCAATCCAAAAGCTCTTCTGCATCGAGACTCCCTTCATAATTTGGAATGTCCATTTTTTTCTTTCAACTCATTCGATCGATAGCCTTAATCAACCGCTCATTGGTTGTATCTTCAACTGGAACTTCTCCTTGCTCTTCAGCTTCTGCTTTGCCTTCGGAGTCACTTAGATCTCTAGCATTTGCTATGTGTCTCTGCGCCACCTCCATATCTTCCAGCCTCGCTCTAAGATCACGTATCTGTCTCTCCATCTCTGGATTCCCTGTTGGCCTACCTCTTCTTCACACATCCCTGTCCTCTGGATCAGGCGATTGCCTCTCTCTTCTAGGCAGCAATGTGAATTTTTCCTCTGCAAAATATTTCCCACTCTGATATGTATCAAGAAGCTCCTTCTCTTCTTCTGCCCTCTTGCCTGAAATATACAGACAAGAACTTGCTCTGATACCACTTGGCGCAGACGCCCACCCGACACGTCCG
Source organism: Picea mariana (assembly GCA_032191745.1). Taxonomy (NCBI): domain Eukaryota; kingdom Viridiplantae; phylum Streptophyta; class Pinopsida; order Pinales; family Pinaceae; genus Picea; species Picea mariana. The sequence continues at coordinate 4,610 of JASDQU010259634.1, forward strand.
CCCTCACCAGGACCTTCTTTTCCTTAGGCCCGAATAGCTAAAATGCTCTTCAAATCCCTTGTCGAAAGTTCTCTGTACCCACATAATGCTCGTGGTGATCTCCCTTTATCCTATTGGGAAATCGGACCTCGCGTGGTCGTGAGTCCTACACTCAGGTCTCACAATTCCCGAAACCCAATGAAATTTCCACTTTACGCCTTCCTTGCTTCTGTCGGGAATTATCCCATCGCGAAATCAGATTTTGCGAGGTAGTGAATTTCTCACCTCAAGGATTCCCGATCCCCGATCCGCAATGACACTTCGCTTTACTCCTTAGCTCCTCCGACTGATTCCTTTTCACATGTGACCTTTCAGTCCATGTGACCACGGTCCTTTCCCTTATCAGGAATTCAGACTTCACAGAACCAAGAGGTATGGAACTCACGTCCTTAGGATCTCCGATCCTTCGATCCCCGATGCCACCTGTCCTGTTGCTCTGGCACCCGTGGCCCACACTTCGTGGAAATTGGGAAATCACGTTTTGGGAAATTGCGATTCCCGTTACACAAACTCACGAGGCTCTCCAAACCCTGAACCCCGATGTGCGTGTGGGCGCTCTCCTCCACGTCACCCCTCCTTGTCGCGCTATCGGTTATCATGTGATCGCGATTTCAATTGTAGTGTTTCCTTTGCATGGGAAAATCCCGAATACCGAAACCCCGACTCTCTGGATTGCTGACACGTACCCAGTCCGGGATCTTCGGCTATACTCCTTTCGGGAAATCGCGGGTCGCAAGTTCTCCCAGCGAGAATCCTAGGTTCCTGGAAACTCCGATTCTCCGATGAGTCAAGTCCCAATGAATCTTGGACTCCTCACCTACACATTAAGGCTTAACCCATGCGCAAATTTCCCAGATCTGACGACAAACGGGATTTCGCTGTTTTCCTCGGTGAACATTGATCGTCAATTCCTCCTCCCTGAGATTTCTTTGAAGTGGCTAAGTATTTCTGTCGAGACTTGTCCTCCAAGCCTGCGCCTACGACTCTGCGTGACCCTTCCTCGATCAACCCTCCTATGTTCTCTTTCACAACACTACAAAGGTGCTAAACCTCCTAAGCTTATTCACTCTGACTCCTTCAGAGGAATTTACGCGCACTCCTTGCGCTCAGTGTTCAACAACTTCTCAAGTGTTCAATCCTTCAGACTCTGCGAACTTCCTGCAGCAGCAGTTCTTAGCTCCTTTTTTTTTCTCAGATCCATAGCTGAGACTTCTTCTTCAACCTGCGCCTCCTTTGCATGGCCTTAACAACCCAAATCAACTTCTGGGCGAACAGGAACAAAAGTTAAACTATCGAGCCCTCATCAACGCACTCCTTACGGATGAATTAGATTGCACTCTTTGCAGGAATCTCTTGACTCATATAGAGAAACAATTGAAACTTATTCTCTTCCTTATTCAGATTTCAGTTTCAAACCCTGAAATCACATGCACAACATATACAAAGCAAATGCATATCCATAAAACAGACATTCATGAGCACATAAACCACATACACAGAGAAACAACACGAGTCATGAGTTTGAATCAAAGACTCTCTTCTATTAATTCAAATCTGTACATGGGTGTTCTTCATACAATTCTCTGCTTTCTCTTCTCCTCTGAATGCTTCTGAATAATTTCTGAATAATGTTACAATATACAAAGGAGGGTGTCTATATCCGTTTTCCCTAACGAACTCCTAAAACTGTCTATTTTGGAATAAAATCCTATCTACCTGCATTAAATCTATTAAATGCCTCCTATCTATTTCAGACAAGAGTGTAAGGCTCAAGGTCTGATACAACACAACAAGCGCTCCTTCATAAATGTTTCATTGAAGGATATGGCACTTCATCTTTTAAAGAAAATTCAAAAGGTTATCAAGCTTTTATGTCATGTGTTTAAAAACACATGCACTGGCTCGACGCTGGCTTTGGTAGTCGCGATTCTCCTACATCACACTTCCTTGCTTGAAAGATTTCATGGGCTCCTGTCCATGATCTCCTCCACGGTCTGTCCATACTTCTGAATCACTTCTTCTATCTCCCAACTGGCATCCTCCACTGGATGATTTTTCCATTTGACCAGATACTCAAAATATTGCTTCCGCCTGGTCTTTTTTCTCACTCTCTTGTATACGCTCCATCTATGGCCTTTCCGCAATCGGCATCTGCTTCTACCACTGGATTTCTAGCTACTCATCACTTTGAGCTCCTGCTTCCTCATCCTTATAGGGATATAAGTCTAAGACATTGAATGTCAGAGATATTTCGATCTCATTCGGCAATTCAATCTCATAAGCATTTTCTCCCAATTTCTTTAGGACTTTGCATGGCCCAATTTTATTCATTTTCAGCTTGTTGTATGTTCCCCTTGGGAACCTTTCCTTCCTCATATGTGCAAGAACCATATCACCAACCTCAAATTGAAGTTGTCTCCGATGCTGATCTGCTTTGCGCTTGTATTCCTGGTTCGATTTTGTCAGTCGCTGCTTCACTCTGCTGTGAAGTTCCTCCATCATCTCAGCGAATTCTTCAGCGCTTGCACTCTTAGTCATGATTTTTTCCGAATCCCTCAGCTCCAAAACAACCCTCGTCCGTCTGCCTTATACTATCTCAAACGGAATTTTCCCTGTGCTTCTATTCACCGAATTATTGTAGGCGAATTCTGCCTGTGGCAATACACTATCCCAGCTGCGGTGGTGCTCCGTCACTAATCTCCTCAGCAAGTCTCGTAGACTTTTGTTGACCACTTCTGTCTACCCATCTCTCTATGGATGATAGGCTGAACTAAAAATTAAGTTAGTTCCCATCTTCTTCCAGAGTGTCCTCCAGAAATGTCCAATGAATTTGGTATCCCTGTCCGAAACTATGCTTTTCGGCAGTCCATGAAGTCTAACAACCTCTTTGAAAAACAAATTTGCGATGTGAGTCACATCGCTGGTCTTCTGACACAGAATAAAATGTGCCATCTTTGAAAACCTGTCAACTACCACAAATATGGAATCATGTGCTCTTTGTGTCCTCGAAAATCCTAGTACGAAATCCATGCTGATCGCCTCCCATGGCCTCTATGGTATAGGCAATGGCTGATAAAGACCCGCATTCTGCTTTCTTCCCTTAGAATGTTGGAAAATTCTACATCTATCAACAAACCTTTTAACTTCTGACCGCATCCCTGGCCAAAAGTATGATTCGCTCAGCTTCGCGAATGTTTTGTCATGGCCAAAGTGCCCTGCTAAGCCTCCGCTATGCTTTTCTTTCAACAAGTTCTCCCTCATGGAGAAATTTGGAATACATAGTTGATTTCCTCTGAATAGAAATCCATCTTAGATCATGTAATCTATCCACTAACTTCTATCTCTGAGAACTAGGTTCTCAGCTGCTCCATATGCCTCTGCAAAATCTGCATCACCTGCGTACATCTCCCTGAGATCATCAAAGCCTAAAGTCTTGACTTTGAACTCCTACAACATCAAACATTTCCTGCTCAAAGCATCAGCCACTTTGTTAGCAGTACCTGAAATATGTTTGATAAAAAACGTAAAATTTTGCATGTATTCTACCCATTTAACATGCCTCTGATTTAATTTTTCATGCTGAGTTACATACTTCAATGCATGATTATCACTATATAAAATGAATTCCCTTGGAATCAAATAGTGTCTCCATTTTTTCAATGCCTGTATGATGGCATAAAATTCTTTATCATATGTGGAGTATTTTTCCCTTTCCTCATTATGCTTCTCGCTGAAATAAGCAATTGGTCTGTCCTCCTGACTCAAGACCGCTCCTATGGCAAAGCCACTCGCATCACATTTCACCTGGAACGTCTTTCGAAAATCCGGCAACTCCAATTCTGGTGGCTCTGTGATCTTTCGCTTCAACATATTGAAGCTTTTCTCAGCCTCTTCAGTCCAATGAAAATATTTATGTCTTTTCCTGACTGTGTCCATCATCGTTGTGCTGATTACGCTAAAATTTTGGATGAATTTCCTGTAGAAACACGCCAGTCCATGGAAAATTCTCACCTCAAAAAAATTTCCTGGTGATGGCCAACTTTTAATTACCTCCACTTTACTTGGATCCATTTTCAATTCACTTGCCGATATGACAAACCCCAAGTAAATGAGTTCTTTCTTCATAAATCAAGACTTCCAAATATTGATCAACAACTTCTCTTGTTGTAGCTTCCTCATTACTTCAGCTAAATGCTTCAGATGTTCTGCCTTCGTTTTGCTGAAAATCAATATGTCATCAAGATAAACAATGACAAATTACCTATGAATTCCTTCAACACTTCATTCATTAACCTCACGAATGTACTTGGCGCATTCGTCAAGCCAAACAGCATGACTAGCCATTCATACAACCCTTCATTGGTTTTGAAGGCTGTCTTCCACTCATCGCCTTCCCTCATGCGAATTTGATGGTATCCACTTTTCAAATAGACTTTTGAAAAAAAAATTGCACCACTTAAACAGTCCATCAAGTCATCCATTCTTGGCAATGGGAACCTATACCTGATGGTGATCTTGTTAATGGCTCTGGAATCTGTACACATTCTCTATCCTCCATCTTTCTTTAGACTGAGTACCGTTGGAACGACACACGGACTCAAACTTTCCCTGACCAATCCCTTGTCCAATAACTCCTGGACCTGCTTTTTAACCTCCTCGTTCTCCTGAGGCATCAACCTGTACACAACCTTGTTTGGTAAACTTGCTCCCAGTACAAGGTCTATGTGGTGACTTATGCTCCTCATTAGAGGCAACGAATGAGGTAATTCATCCACCACTATATCAGCGAACTCTTCCAACAGTTCCTGAATTTCTTCCGGAAAATCATCCACTCTTGTGCTGGTCAAAATGATTTTAGGTTTTCTGACCACAAAGAATTGTGGATATGCCTTCTTCTTAACTTCTGTAAGAAGCTCCTTCCCACTCATGAGAAGTACCCTACTGTTCACTTCTGGTTTCACCTCCTTATCTTTTATCAAAAGTAACATATGTGTTCTCCCATCCTTCTCCAGGGTGTACGTATTCATTTTCCCATCATGAATTACGTTTCTATCATAATGCCATGGTCTTCCCAACAGTAAATGGAAAACATCCATAGGAATGACATCACATAAAATCTTGTCATTATATCCTCCTATTTTAATGTCAACTAAGCATTGTTTAGTGACACTCACCTGATGTCCCTTCTGTAGCCATGAAACTTTGTATGGACTCGGGTGATCAGTCATCTCCAGCTCTAGTTTCTCCACCATCTCGGTTGAAATGAGATTATCTGTGCTACCACTATCCACGATAACCTTGCACTTCCTGTCTTTGGTTTTGCATGCGGTTCTGAACAGTCTTCTTCTCTGAGCTGTGTCGTCCACCACCTTCTCGGGTGTTAAGAGAACTTTACGCATCATCAATGACCTTCTGTCTTCTGCGTCTTCTGCGTCTTCTGCTTCCACGTCTCGCCTCTGTGCCTCGACAATGTGAGATTATCCTCCGTCCTTTTTCTTATCTGGACAAACAACTACTTTGTGCCCATTCTTCCCACATGTGTAGCATGTGATGATTCCTCCTCTTCCTCTACCTCGACCTCTAGTATGAGGAAAATTGTTTGCATCATCATAATCTCCTCGCTGATCATTTTTCTACCTTCTCTGCTCGGCATGTGGTCCTCGCTATGAGGTTCCACCTCTTTAAATTTTACCCTGAGGTCTCTTCCACTCCTTCTTGGGCTTTTGGTATTTATCTTGGGCAACTGCCTTGACTCTTGGTTGACTTCTGCCTCAGCCTCGCTGTGTTGGCTTACAGCTTATCTTTTCCTCAGCTTTCAACGCCATCTGATACGCATCCTCCACCGTTCTGATGGTTGTCATACTCATCTCATCCTGGATATTGTATCTTAAGCCGTTAATATACGTGGCAACCTTTTCATCATCACTCTCTCGATGACCTGCTCTGATATTGAGCTTGTAAAATTCTTCGGTATACTCCTTCACCGTCATTAACTTCTGTCTCAGGTTCTGCATCCTCCTGAACAGTGTGATCTGATAGTCCCTTGGGATGAACTTTGCCTTCATCTTTGCAATCATTCGATCCCAGCTTTTGATCTTTTATTTCCCTTTGGAACGTCTATCTGCCTGAAGCTCATCCCACCATAATGCTGCGTGTCCTTTCAATTTCGTGACAGCATGCCTTACCTTTTTGTCCTCTTCGATATCTTCATAATCGAAGTAGGTGTCAAGAGCTCTAATCCAATTCAAAAGCTCTTCTGCATCCAGACTGCCTTCATAAGTTGGAATGTCCATTTTTGTCTTTGAACTCATCCGAGCGATAGCCTTAATCAACCGCTCATTGGCTGCATCTTCAGCTACAACTTCTCCTTGCTCTTCAGCTTCTGCTTCGCCTTCGGAGTCACTTAGATCTCTATCATTTTCTATGTGTCTCTGCACTGCCTCCATATCTTCCAACCTCGCTCTGAGATCGCGTATCTGTCTCTCCATCTCTGGATTCTCTGTCAGCCTACCTCTTCTTCGCACATCCCTATCCTCTGGATCAGGCGATTGCCTCTCTCTTCTGGGTGGCATGGTGAATTTTTCCTCTGCAAAATATTTCCTGCTCTGATATGTATCAAGAATCTCCTTCTCTTCTTCTGCCCTCTTGCCTGAAATATATAGACAAGAACTTGCTCCGATACCATTTGGCGCATACGCCCACCCGGCACGTCCGCCCTCACCAGGACCTTCTTTTCCTTAGGCCCGAAGAGATAAAATGCTCTTCAACTCCCTTGTCGGAAGTTCTTTGTACCCACAGAATGCTTGTGGTGATATCCCTTTATCCTATCGAGAAATCGGACCTCGCGTGGTCGCGAGTCCTGCGCTCGGGTCTCACAATTCCCGAAACCCGATGAAATTTCCACTTTACGCCTTCCTTGATTCTGTCAGGAATTATCCCATCGCGAAATTGGCTTTTTCGAGGTAGTGAATTTCTCACCTCAAGGATTCCCAATCCTCGATCCGCGATGACACCTCTCTTTACTCCTCAGCTCCTCCGGCTGATTCCTTTTCGCATGTGACCTTTCAGTCCACGTGACCATGGTCCTTTTCCTTATCGGGAATTTGAACTTCGCAAAACCAAGAGGTATGGAACTCGCGTCCTTGGGATCTCCGATCCTTCGATCCCTAATGCCACCTGTCCTGTTTCTCTGGCACCCGTGGCCCACACTTCGTGGAAATCGAGAAATCATGTTTTGGTAAATCATGATTCCCATTACACAAACTCACGAGGCTCTCCAAACCCTGAACCTCGATGCACGTGTGGGTGCTCTCTTCCACGTCACCCCTCCTTGTTGCGCTATTGGTTATCGCGTGATCACGATTTCAATTGTAGCATTTCCTTTGCATGGGAAAATCCTGAATATCGAAACCCCGACTCTCCGGATTGCTGACACGTACCCAGTTCGGGATCTACGGCTATACTCCTTTCGGGAAATTGCAGGTCATGAGTTCTCCGTGCGAGAATCCTAGGTTCCTGGAAACTCCGATTCTCCGATGAGTCGAGTCCCGATGACTCTCGGACTCCTCGCCTGCACGTTAAGGCTTAACCCGTGCGCAACTTTCCTAGATCTGACGAAAGAGGAGATTTCGCTGTTTTCCTCGGTGAACACTGACCGTCAATTCCTCCTCCCTGAGATTTCTTTGAAGTGGCTAAGTATTTCTATCGAGACTTGTCCTCCAAGCCTGCGCCTACGACTCTGCGGGACCCTTCCTCGATCAACCCTCCTGTTTTCTCTTTCACAACACTACGAAGGTGCTAAACCTCCTGAGCTTGTTGACTCTGACTCCTTCAAAGGAATTTACATGCACTCCTTGCGCTCAGCGTTCAACAACTTCTCAAGTGTTGAATCCTTCAGACTCTGCGCACTTCCTGCAGCAGCAGTCCTTAGCTCTTTTTTTTTTCTCAGATCCACAACTGAGACTTCTTCTTTAGCCTGCGCCTCCCTTGCACGGCCTTAGCAACCCAAATCAACTTCTGGGCGAACAGGAACAAAAGTTAAACTATCGAGCCCTCATCAACGCACTCCTTACGGATGAATTAGACTGCACTCTTTGCATGAATCTCTTGACTCAGATAGAGAAACAATTGAAACTTATTCTCTTCCTTATTCATATTTTA
>JASDQU010259642.1:0-15728 GCA_032191745.1 Picea mariana
ATCTATGTTTGCTAACAATAGATCCCATAGTCTAAATTATGCCAGCATTGAAGAAGTAGAAACTCAGCCTCAAGCTGCTTGGAAATTACCCGCTATATCTCCCAGCCAAGTCTATAAAGACCTAAATATGTTTCATCTCAAGGTTGTCTCTAGGGTAATAGTAAAAGAATTAGTTAGTCGGATACAACAAAACAATGATGTCAGCCAGACTATTTCCTTGATAAATGTCAAAGAAGTCCAGAATGAAGCCAAAAAGCATGGAACAAACTATTTACATTTTGGATGCATTTGATTTGGAATTAGTCCCTTGGTTCACAAAGGCATTGATGCCCATGCTCTGTGTACAGTCAGGGATATGACACACAACAAATTCACTGATTCATTAATAGGAGGAATACTAGCCCCTCTTTTAAATGGTCCTGCTTATTTTGATTGTTTTCCCAACTTCTTTGTATATAATTTTGATGATAACCTTGGAGACATATTAAAACTCCAAATCAGAACCACTGGATTTGATATGTGCCAAACTAGAACAAATATATCTATCCAAACCAGGAGATGCTTCAGACATACCAATACTCTATTCCCGACAGTCTTGCATACTCCTAGCCGAACCTCTCAATCCAGTACTTTGGTTCTAACTGACCCTTTAAATCAAAAAATGGAGCATCAAACAATTCATTGCGAAAATCTTTCTTTTCCCACAGACTGGGTCATTGATACACCAAAAGCTCCTATTCCAAGGTTGATCACTTCTACCCAAATAAAAGAATTTGCATCCTCTGCAGTAATTTCCTTTCCACAAAAATCCTTATCGCATAATAATTCTTCAGTGTCATCCTCATCCTCCACTTCATCCTTTTGCCTACACCCTTCACTACAATCTCTTGCAAACTCCATTGGCCATCTTCCTTTTGCAATTCAATGCTTAGACTATGGAAAATCAGTAACCCTATCCAACCTTTCTGCATTCACAGAAGAAGATCATTTACAGTTTGAACATGTCAATCATAATCCACAAACTCACCTTCCACCGCCACATTCTACTGCAAAAGAACCCTGCCCACACCCATAGTGTTCTAACTTTCCTTTCCCTCATGAACCACATATTCTTGTTGTACAGATAAACCCATGTACAAAAATTAACAGAAGATGCCAAGCGGTTATACCAGAAGACATCAGAAGACCATCTTCTCCTGAAGTAAAAAAATTCCTTTCTCTAATGATGGGATGTCAAAAACATAAAGTAAAAGCAGATTGGATGAAAGATATGTTAAATTGGGATCTCTTTACTCATCCAAATGCCGAAGCTTTTGCTTCAAATAGCTCAAATGAGAAAAAACTGATCTCATCTAAGGAATGGAAAGATTATATGGATGAAAAGGATATGTTCATCTCCTTTTATGAATGGAGGACTAAAAGAAAAATTTTGATCCCAAGAAATTTCTCTAAAAAGGCTTTGGAACCATGTTCAATTAAGCCTACATGTTGTTCTGTCCAGACACTCTCCATCTCAAATTTAGGGAAAGAAATAGCTGAACTTAAAAAGTTTATCAAAAAACAAGAAAACAAGACAGAACAAAAAGAAGAGCAAGTATTTCCAATTCAACATAAAAAATTCCATGTCCTTATGGATTTAAAAATTCAAGGAGTGCCTTTTCATTTGAAAACTCTGCTAGATACAGGATCTGACCTCAATCTTTTGAATAAGGAAATTATTCATGTAACTTTCTAGCAAAAGACTCAAGCAAGTGCTATTGGACTTGGAAATATTCCAACAGAAATCTCCTTTCAAATTCCTAAAGCCACTCTCTGCTTCAAACAATATTGCCTGCACTTAAAATTCCTTCTAGCTGACATTCCTATAGCTTGCATCTTGGGGACTCCATTCCTTGCAGCAGTTGAACCCCATGGATCCACTATGCTAGAAAATAATAGACCTAGTTATTTTATTAGCATTCCCTCTGTATCCAAAGACAAAAAAGTTACCATAAATCTTCCTTTTGTATTTGTCCCCAGGATATCCAATATGGTACAAACCATAAAAAAAAAAATCCTCAAAATTGAAGAATTAAAGGGACAACAATCTGGGATAAGAATAAGAGAGCAGTTAATCCAAAATTAAATTCAACGGAAAATTCTTCTGTTGAAGCAAGAATTCATTGATCGAGTATGCTCTGAAAATCCCACATCTTTTTGGAAGCAAAACAAGCATGAAGTCTCTCTTCCATATAAGGAAGACTATCAAGGAAAACCTTGTAAGAGTAGAGCCATTCCTATGAATGTTGAATACCAAAGATTGTGTGCAGAAGAAATTAAGGGTCTCCTTAGTAAAGGGCTCATCAGAGAATCTACTAGTCCTTGGAATTGTTATGGGTTCTATGTGAACGAACATTCTAAACAAGTAAGAGGCATTCCCACGCTAGTAGTAAATTATAATCCTTTAAACAAAGTCTTGGCTGATGATACATACCCCATCCCAAACAAGACTAGTTTGGTTACAAGGATTGTTGGTGCAAAAATATTTTCAAAGTTTGATCTAAAATCAGGATTTTGGCAAGTGGCTATCAAAGAAGAAAATAAATTTAAAACAACTTTCAATGTCCCAGCTATACATTATGAATGGAATGTTATGCCATTTGGCCTAAAGAATGCACCATCCAAATTTCAAAGGGTCATGGATGATACATTAAAACCCTACTTTGACTAGCTTATTGTATATATTGATAACATACTTGTCTTTTCATCCTCTGTAGACCAGCACTTCAAACATCTTAAGAAATTTCTGCAAATAATCAAGCAGGCAGGCCTTTTATTTTCAAAAAAGAAGCTTGAATTATTCAAAACAGAGATCAAGTATCTAGGCCATACTATAAAAAATGGAGAGCTTACTCTACAGACACATGCTGTAGAATTTGCTGACAAATTTCCTTACAAAATAACTGAAAAGGTTCAGTTACAAAGATTCTTGGGTAGTTTAAATTATATCAGTCATTTTTATAAAGGTTGTGCTCAAGATAGGAAATTATTAAATGACAAATTGAAGAAAGACCCTAGTCCTTGGACTGAAGCACATTCTCAGGCAGTCAGAAATATAAAAGACAAGACCAAAAATCTCCCTATATTGCATATTTCTGATGATGAGCTTCCTAAAATAGTTGAAACAGAGGCTAGCAACATTGGATGGGGAGCGGTCCTCAAACAAATCAGGCATCAAGGAGATAAGAAAAAGGAAGAAATTATCCAAATTGCCTCAGGTCTTTGGCAAGCAATAGAGAAAAATTACTCAGCTTTAGATAAAGAAATAAAAGCAGTACTGAATACTACTCATAAATTTGAAATTTATCTTATTTATAAGAAATTTCTCTTAAGAACTGATGCTGCTACCATGAACAAGGTCTTGAATATTTCTGAGAATTGCAAAAATGTTGAAGATCAAAGTACATTTGGGAGAGACTCTGTTAGCAGTCTAGAATCTATGTTTGCTAACAATAGATCCCATAGTCTAAATTATGCCAGCATTGAAGAAGTAGAAACTCAACCTCAAGCTGCTTGAAAATTCCCTGCTATATCTCCCAGCCAAGTCTATAAAGACCTAAATATGTTTCATCTCAAGGTTGTCTCTAGGGTAATAGTAAAAGAATCAGTTAGTCAGATACAACAAAACAGTGATGTCAGCGAGACTATGTCCTTGATAAATGTCAAAGAAGTCCATAATGAAGCCAAAAAGCATGGAACAAATTATTTACATTTTGGATGCATCCGATTTGGAATTACTCCCTTGGTTCACAAAGGCATCGATGCCTATGCTCTGTGTACAGTCAGGGATATGACACACAACAAATTCACTGATTCATTAATAGGAGGAATAGTAGCCCCTCTTTCAAATGGTCCTGTTTATTTTGATTGTTTTACAACTTCTTTGTATATACTTTTGATGATAACCTTGGAGACATATTAAAACTTCAAATCAGAACCACTGGATTTGATATGTGCCAAACTAGAACAAATATATCTATCCAAACCAGGGGATGCTTCAGACATACCAATACTCTATTCCCGAAAATATTGCATACTCCTAGCCCAACTTCTCAATCCAGTACTTTGGTTCTAACTGACCCTTTAAATCAAAAAATGGAGCATCAAACAATTTGTTGGGGAAATCTTTATTTTCCCACACACTGGTTCATTAATACACCAAAAGCTCCTATTCCAAGGTTGATCACTTCTGCCCAAATAAAAGATTCTGCATCCTCTGCAGTTATTTCCTTTCCAGAAAAATCCTTATCGTGTAATAATTCTTCAGTCTCATTCTCATCCTCCATGATGCAGGAGCATCTCAAGCGAGCTAGAGTGGAGATAAAAGACAGTTGGAAAACCACCCAGCGCAAATTTTGAAAATGTCTTGAAACATTAATGAAGTCATCAAGTGGAGGCACACTTGTATAATGTAAAAGCTCTCGTCCATAGTAGGTAGAAGGCATTTATAATAGTTAATGCAGGTAGATAGAATTTAATGCGTAGATTAGACAGTTTAGAATGAAAGAGTCAAATGGGATATAAACACCCCCATTGTGTATTGTAGGGGGATTATGTCAATTGAGAGCATAGAGCATAGAAGAAAAGAAGCAGAGAGCTATATAGACGAATTCCATGTATAGAAGTTCTGGATTAATACAAAAAAGGCTTGGATTCAAACTCATGGTGTTCAAATATTCTATGTGTATTTATTATTGAATGTTATGCTCATGAATGATTTACTCTTTCTGTCATGAAATTGATTTTATTCTATGTATGAATGATTTCTTGTTGAATGTTTGAAATCTGAGAGGAAGAGTAAGAAAATGAGTTTCAATTGTTTCTTTGTTTGAGTGAGTAAAATTCCTGCAAGCAATGCAGTGGAGTTTGTCTGCAAGGAGTGCAATGACAGAAGTCAGAGTTCATCTCTAAAAGCTCAAGAGAGGTAACAATTGTTCTCATTTTCACAGAAGTGCAAGCTAGGCACAGGAGCCGTGCAAGGTGTGCGCAGGCCGAGCAGAGTTTCAGGTTTTGTAACCTGAGTAAATTGTTGAAGAACTATTGCTGCAAGGAGTGCGCAGAGTCGAAGGACTTCAATTCCTTGGAGTAATTGAGGAAGTTTCCACAAGGAGTGTGTGCAGGATTCTTATTTAAGACTCAGAGTGGGAAAAAAAAAATCTGAGGAAGGATAAAGCCTTCGAAATCGTCGAAGAAAAACACAGGAAGTTTGTGCATTGGAGCGTTCAGAAAGGCATCGCAAGTTTGTGTCGTAGGCGGTTGAGTACCATTGAAAACCACTTTGGTAAACAACTTGCAGAAGCTCTTGAGAAGGAAGAGAAACAGACGGTCGGAATTCTCCATGGAGAATTCGCGAAGTACCGCGAACCATCAGATCTCACGAAGGAGAAGGGGAGTTACGGAGAGCGTTTTCAAAGGGTTCAAGCTCCGGAGAGACAGAGCCGTAAATCCAAGCCAACAAGAGTCATTGCATTTGGTCGTGGATTTTCATTTCGGGATTTCAAGAGTTGGGGGACCTAAAGCCTTGTATCAAGACTCGCGAAATCATAAAGTGCGAAGTCCTGAAAAGGCGAAAAGCCTAGTTGTGGGCCAACGCTGGGAATCATGTCGGAGTTTGACATTCTAAGATTTTCGAGAAATAGAGAGTCAGAATTTCAAAGGTTTTGGAGCAGAGTTGCATGACATCGCAACTTGCGAACTCATGAAAGATGAATAGCCAAAATTGATATCGAAAGTCGGGAACTTGGGGTTTACGTTGACAAGAGATTTTGGTATCGAGAGTTTCGAACTTTCGATACGCGAAAATCACGCTAACTATTGGATCAAGTGAGGAATCATAGCCGTTGATTTATTTTGGTGATCGAACATCGGAGTTCGGCAATTCGGGTTTTGGGGATTGAGAGACAGGGCGCTTGACCACCAGATTCGCGAAATCTGATCTCCCAAAGTATAAAGGGGGAAATTTCTCAAGGGTATTTGTGGGTGTAGATTTCTTAAAAGGGAAATAAAAGAGCCTATTGTCGAGGGCTCTTTGGGCCAGTGAAAGAGGACAGATCCTGTGTGTGTGGACTTTTCAACCTGCGGGTTGGCAGGGCTGCATCATTCTTGGTATCAAAGCGAGGTTAAGGTTTCTTTGCTTTCTATAGCAGGGAAAAGGAGAATTCACCATGCTACCGAGAAGAAAGGATAGAAAAACACCCAACTCGGAAGAGGAAAGGGAGATCTCCAGTGGAAGGGGTAGGTAGATGTAGAATCCAGAGGTGGAAAGAGATCTGCATGACATACGCACCAGACTCGTGGACATGGAAATAAGACAAAGGTGCACAACTGATGTTGGAGATGTCAATGAGTTCGAAAATGAAGATGAAGCTAGACGTGGAGAAGAAGAAGTCACAACAGAAGATGCAGAAAATGAACGCTTGCTTAGAGTTTTTGCAAGAATGAGTGCAAGAGCCAAGATGGACATTCTAGTTTATAAGGGAAATCTGGATGCAGAGGAGCTTCTAGATTATATTAGAGATCTGGACACATATTTTGACTATGAAGATGTCGAAGAGGACAAGAAGGTCAAACATGTTGTCACGAGATTAAAGGGACATGTAGCATTGTGGTGGGATGAGATACAAGCTGATAGACACTACCAAGGCAAGAAGAAAATTAAGAGTTGGGATAGGATGATCGCAAAGATGAAAGTGAAATTCATTCTCAGGGATTATCAAATTACTATGTTTAGAAGAATGCAGAACTTGAGACAGAAGCTGATGACAGTGAAGGAGTACACTGAAGATTTCTACAGGCTTAACATCAGAGCAGGTCATCATGAAAGTAATGATGAAAAGTTTTCCAGGTATATGAATGGCCTGAGATACGAAATTTAGGACGAGATGAGCATGATGACCATCCGAATGGTGGAAGATGCTTATCAAATGGCTCTAAAAGCGGAAGAGAAGCTAAGCCGAAAATAGGGTCAAAGAGGCCGAGGAAGAAGTCATCCCAGGGGAAAGTCAGTTGTCCAAGATAGAAGTCAAAAGTCTAAGGAAGATTGGAAGAAACCTCAACCTCAGACTGAAAGAGGTGGAAGCTCACATAAAGGGAAATATACTAGACAGAGAAGGCAGTATGCTGATCATAGAGGAGAGTATGTTGATAACAACATTTTTCCTTGTACCAGAGAAAGAGGTGGAGTAATAACATACTTCACATGCGGAAAGGATGGACACAAATCTTATGAATGTCCAGACAAAAAGAGGGAAAGTGGAGAGGCTCACATTACTGAAGCTCAAATATAGAATGTTGAATCAGAGTATGCTGAAGGCAGAATATCGTTGATGATGCGAAAAGCTCTTTTAACGCCAGAGAAGGAGGTGGAGAGTTCAGTCCAAAGAAACAGACTTTTTCAGACTGCATGCAAAACCAAAGATACGGTATGTAAAGTTATTATGGACAGTGGTAGCATAGATAATCGCGTTTCAACAAAGATGGTAGATCAGTTAGAGCTGGAGACGACTGATCATCCAAGCCCATATAGAGTTTCATGGTTTGAAAAGGGACATTAGGTAACTATCACTAAACATTGTTTAGTTGGATTTAAGATAGGAGACTATAACGATAAGATACTTTGTGATGTCATTCCTATGGATGTTTGTCATATATTGCTGGGTAGACCATGGAAGTATGACAGGAATGTGATTCATGATGGGAGAATGAACACATACACCCTAGAGAAGAATGGGAGAACTCACATGTTGCTTCCAATCAAAGAAAAAGAGGTGAAACCTGAGGTAAGTAACACTGTAGTTCTCATGAGTGGTAAGGAACTTCTCACAGAGGTTAAGAAGAAATAGGAACCGCAATTCATTGTGGTCAGGAAACCAAATATTGTTTTAACCAGCACAAGGGTAGATCATTTACCAGAAGAGGTTTAGGAACTACTAGAAGTGTTTGCTGACATAGTAGTGGATGAACTACCTCATTTGTTTCCACCAATCAGAAGTGTGAGTCATCATATTGATCTCATACCTGGAGCTAGTTTTCCAAACAAATCTCCATACAAATTGACACCGCAGGAGAATGAAGAGGTCAAAAGACAAGTCTAGGATTTGTTGGACAAAGGTTTGGTCAGAGAAATCTTGAATCTGTGTGTTGTTCCAACAGTACTCAGTTCAAAGAAAGACAGAGGCTGGAGGATGTGTACTGACTAGAGGCAAATCAACAAGATAACCATTAGGTACAGATTTCCATTGCCAAGGATGGATGATTTGATGGATTGCTTGAGTGGAGCAAAATATTTTTCGAAGATTGATTTAAAAAGTGGATATCACCAAATCCGAATGAGAGAAGGTGACGAATGGAAGACAACATTCAAAACCAATGAAGGGTTTTATGAATGGCTTGTCATGCCATTTGCTTTATCGAACACGCCAAGTACTTTCATGAGATTGATGAATGAAGTCCTGAAGGATTTCATCGGAAAATTTGTCATTGTATACCTTGATGACATACTGATTTTCAGTAGAACAAAGGCAGAACATCTAAAACATTTGGCTACAGTAATGAAGAGGTTACAATAGGGGAAGTTGCTGATAAACATGAAGAAATCCTCATTCATGAAGATGGAGCTCATTTATTTGGGTTTTGTTATTTCTACAGATAAGTTGAGGATGGATCCAGATAAAGTGGAGGTGATCAAGAATTGGCCGTCACCGAAGAATATCTTTGAGGTAAGAAGTTTTCACGGATTGGCTAGTTTCTACCAAAAATTCATTAGAAATTTTAGTGAAATTAGTGCATTGATGATGGACACAGTGAAGAAGAGACACAAATATTTTCACTGGACAGAAGAAGCTGAAAAGAGTTTTAATTTGTTGAAAAGGAAAATCACGGAACAACCAATGCTTGTGTTGCCTGATTTCCAAAAGACATTCCAAGTGAAATGCGATGCAAGTGGATTTGCAATAGGGGTAGTCTTGAGTCAAGAAGACAGGCTGATAGCATACTTCAGTGAAAAGATGAATGAAGCAAAAGTGAAATACTCCACTTATGATAAGGATTTCTATGCTATTATACAGGCATTGAAGAAATGGAGGCATTACTTGATCCCGAAGGAGTTTGTCTTATACAGTGACAATCATGCACTGCAATTTGTGACTCAACAGGAGAAGTTGAATCAAAGACATGTAAAATGGGTTGAATATATGCAAGATTTCACTTTTGTGATTAAACATATTTCTGGTACTGCTAACAAAGTTGTTGATGGTTTGAGCAGGAAGTGTTTTCTATTACAGGAGTTTAAAGTATAAACATTGGGTTTTGATGATCTCAGGGACATCTACAGAGATGATCCAGATTTTAAAAAGGCGTACAAAGCAGCTGAGAATCCAATTCTCAGAGATAGAAGCCAATGGGTAGAATACATGATTCAGTAAGGATTACTATTTAAAGGTAATCAACTTTGTATTCAAAAATGCTCCATGAGAGAGAATTTGTTGAAGAAGAAACACAGTGGAGGATTGGTCGGGCACTTTGGTCATGACAAGACATTCACAAAGTTGAACGAGTCATATTTTTGGCCAGGAATGCGAGTAGACGTCAAGATATTCGTGGACATATGCAGAATTTTCCAGCATTCAAAAGGAGAGAGGCAGAATGCAGGATTTTAACAACCATTGCCCATACCTGAGAAGCTATGGGATGCAGTCAACATGGACTTCATATTGGCATTGCCAAGAAAACAAAGAGGGGTTGACTCAATCTTTGTGGTGGTGGATAGATTTTCCAAGATGGCACACTTCATTCCATGTCAGAAAACCAGTGACGCAACTCACATTGCGAATCTGTTTTTCAAAGAAGTCATTCAGCTTCATGGCTTTCCAAGGAGCATAGTTTTGGATCGAGACACTAAGTTCATAGAGAACTTATGGAGAAACTTATGGAAGAAGCTGGGAACTAACTTATCGTTTAGTTCGGCTTATCATCCTTAGATAGATGGACAGATAGAAGTGGTGAACAGAAGTTAGGGAGACTTGCTGAGGAGCTTGGTGACAGAACACCATAGCCAGTGGGACAACATATTACCACACGCGGAGTTTTCTTATAATGACTCAGTTAATAGAAGCACGGGGAAGAGTCTATTTTAGATTGTCTATGGCATGCACTCGAGAGGAATTTCTGAGTTGAGGGATTCAAAACAGACTGCGACTAGGAGCGCTAGTGTAGAATATTTTGCAGAGGTGATGAAGGAACTTCATAGCCAAGTGAAGGAATGATTACAGAGTTCGAGCCAAGAATATAAATGCAGAGCAGATCAATGCAGGAGAGAACTTCAGTTTGAAGTTGGCGATTTGATCCTTGCACATTTGAGAAAGGAAAGGTTCCCGAGAGGAACATATAATAAACTGAAGATGAAGAAAATCGGACCATGCAAGGTCTTGAAGAAATTTGGGGCGAATGCTTACGATATTGAATTACCCGATGGGATTGGAATTTCTTTGATATTCAATGTCTCAGATTTGTACCCATATAAAGCTAAGGAAGCAGAAGTAGGAAATGAACAACCAGAGGTTTAGTGGTGAAAACAGATGCCAGTTGTAGAAACGTTGCAGATGGAGCGCATACTGGACGAAAGGGTCAGCAAGAAAACTAGGCGAAAGCAATACTTTGAGTATTTGGTCAAATGGAAGGGCCATTTAGTTGAAGATTCCAGCTGGGAGAATAAAGACGAGATCCAGAAGCATGGACAGACTGTGCACGAGCTCATGGAAAAGAGCCCATGAAAATTTTCAAGCGAGGGATTATGATGCAGGAGCATCTCAAGCAAGCTAGCGCAGAGATAAAAGACAACTGGAAAACCACCTAGCGCAAATTTTGAAAATGTCTTGAAGCATTAATGAAGTCATCAAGTGGAGGCACACTTGTATAATGTAAAAGGACCTTGAGGGATCCACTCTCGTCCATAGTAGGTAGAAGGCATTTATAATAGTTAATGCAAGTAGATAGAATTTAATGCATAGATTAGACATCTTAGAATGAAAGAGGGAAATGAGATATAGACACCCTCATTGTGTATTGTAGGGGGACTATGTCAATTGAGAGCATAGATCATAGAAGAAAAGAAGCAGAGAGTTGTATAGACGAATTCCATGTATAGAAGTTCTGGATTAATACAAAAAAGGATTTGATTCAGACTCATGGTGGTCTAATATTCTCTGTGTATGCATTATTGAATGTTATGTTCATAAATGATTTACTCTTTCTGTCATGCAATTGATTTTATGCTATGTATGAATGATTTCTTGTTGAGTGTTTGAAATCTGAGAGGAAGATTAAGAAAATGAGTTTCAATTGTTTCTCTGTTTCAGTGAGTAAAATTCCTGCAAGGAGTGCAGTGGAGTTTGTCCGCAGGGAGTGCATTGACAGAAGTCAGATTTCATCTCTGAAAGCTCAGGAGAGGTAACAATTGTTCTCATTTTCACAGAAGTGCAAGCTAGGCACAGGAGTCGTGCAAGGTGTGCGCAGGCCAAGCAGAGTTTCAAGTTTTGTAACCTGAGTAAATTGTTGAAGAACTACTGCTGCAAGGAGTGTGCAGATTCGAAGGAATTCAATTCCTTGGAGTAATTAAGGAATTTTCCACAAGGAGTGCATGCAGGAGTCTTCTTTCAGACTCGAAGTGGAAAAAAAAAAAGCTTCGAAAGGATAAAGCCTTCAAAATCATAGAAGAAAAACATAGGAAGTTTGTGCATTGGAGCGTTGAGAAAGGCGTCGCAAGTTTGTGTCGTAGGCGGTTGAGTACCATTGAAAACCACTTTGGTAAAAAAGTTGCAGAAGTTCTTGAGAAGGAAGAAAAATGGACGGTCGGAATTCTCCTTGGAGAATTCGTGAAGTCCCACGAACTGTTAGATCTCACGAAGGAGAAGGGGAGTTACGGAGAGCATTTTCAAAGGGTTCAAGCTTAGGAGAGACAGAGCCATAGATCCAAGCCAACAAGAGTCATTGGATTTGGTCGTGGATTTTCATTTCGGGATTTCAGGAGTTGGGGGACCAAAAGCCTTGTATCAGGACTCACGAAATTGCGAAGTGCGAAGTCCCGAAAAGGTGAAAAGCCTAATTGTGGACCAGCGCTGGCAATCGTGTCAGAGTTTGACATTCCAGGATTTTCGGGAAAAAGAGAATTGGAATTTCGGAGGTTGTGGAACAGAGTTGCATGAAATCGCAACTCATGAACTCACGAAAGCCGAATAACCGAAATTGATATCGGAATTCGGGAATTCATGGTTTGTGTTGACAAGAGATTTTGGTATCGAGAGTTTCGAACTCCCAATACATGAAAATCACGCAGACCATTGGATCCGGTGGGGAATCATAGCCATTGATTTCTTTTGGTTATCGAACATTGGAGTTTGGTAATTCAGGTTTTGGGGATTGAGAGACAGTGCGCTTGACCACCGGATTCGCGAAATCGTGAAATCCGGTCTCCCGAAGTATAAAGGGGGAAATTTATCAAGGGTATTTGTGGGTGCAGATTTCTCAAAAGGGAAATAGAAGAGCCTATTGTCGAGGGCTCTTCAAGCCAGTGAAAGAAGAAAGATCCTGTGTGTGTGAACTTTTCGACCTGCGGGTTGGGAGGGTTGCGTCACTCCACTTCATCCTTTTGCCTACACCCTTCATTACAATCTCTTGCAAACTCCATTGGCCATGTTCCTTTTGCAATTCAATGCTTAGACTATATGAAATTAGTAACCCTATCCATCCTTTCTGCATTCACAGAATAAGATCATTTACATTTTGAACATGTCAATCGTAATCCACGAACTGACCTTCCACCACCACATTCTACTGCAAAAGAACCCTACCCACACCCATAGTGTTCTGACTTTCCTTTCCCTCGTGAACCACATATTCTTGTTGTACAGATAAACCCATGTACAGAAATTGACAGAAGATGCCAAGCGATTATATTAGAAGACATCAGAAGACCATCTTCTCCTGAAGTCAAAAAATTCCTTTCTCTAATGATGGGATGTCAAAAACATAAAGTAAAAGCAGATTGGATGAAAGATATGTTAAATTGGGATCTCTTTACTCATCCAAATGCCGAATCTTTTGCCTCAAATAGCTCAAATGAATAAAAACTGAGCTCATCTGAGGAATGGAAAGATTATATGGATGAAAAGGATATGTTCATCTCCTTTTATGAATGGAGGACTAAAAGAAGAATTTTGATCCTAAGAAATTTCTCTAAAAAGGCTTTGGAACCATGTTCAATTAAGCCTACTTGTTTTTCTATCCAGACGCTCTCCATATCAGATTTAGGGAAAGAAATAGGTAAACTTAAAAAGTTTATCAAAAAACAAGAAAACAAGACAGAACAAAAAGAAGAGCAAGTATTTCCAATTCAACATTAAAAAATCCATGTCCTTATGGATTTAAAAATTCAAGGAATGCCTTTTCATTTGAAAACTCTGCTAGATAAAGGATCTGACCTCAATCTTTTGAATAAGGAAATTATTCCTGTAAATTTCTAGCAAAAGACTCAAGCAAGTGCTGTTGGACATGGAAATATTCCAACAGAAATCTCCTTTCAAATTCCTGAAGCCACTCTCTGCTTCAAACAGTATTGCCTTCACTTAAAATTCTTGCTAGCCGACATTCCTATAACTTGCATCTTGGGGATGCCATTCCTTGCAGCAGTTGAACCCCATGGATCCACTATGCTAGAAAATAATAGAACTGGTTATTTTATTAGCATTCCCTCTGTATCCAAAGATAAAAAAGTTACCATAAATCTTCCGTTTGTATCTGTCCCCAGGATATCCAATATGGTACAAACCATAAAAAATAAAATCCTCAAAATTGAAGAATTAAAGGGACAACAATCTGGGATAAGAATAAGAGA
The DNA here is from genome assembly GCA_032191745.1 of Picea mariana. Lineage (NCBI taxonomy): Eukaryota > Viridiplantae > Streptophyta > Pinopsida > Pinales > Pinaceae > Picea > Picea mariana. The sequence goes on from JASDQU010259642.1 coordinate 13,928, forward strand.
GCAGTTAAGCCAAAATCAAATTCAACAGAAAATTCTTCTGTTGAAGCAAGAATTCATTGATCAAGTATGCTCAGAAAATCCCACAGCTTTTTGGAAGAAAAAGAAGCATGAAGTCTCTCTTCCATACAAGGAAGACTATCAAGGAAAAACTTGTAAGAGCAAAGCCATTCCTATGAATGCTGAATACCATAGATTGTGTGCAGAAGAATTTAAGGGTCTCCTTAGTAAAGTGCTCATCAGAGAATCTACTAGTCCTTGGAATTGTTATCGGTTCTATGTGAACAAACATTCTGAACAAGTAAGAGGCATTCCCAGGCTAGTCATAAATTATAAGCCTTTAAACAAAGTATGGGCTGATGATACATACCCCATCCCAAACAAGACTAGTTTGGTTACAAGGATTGCTGGTGCAAAAATATTTTCAAAGTTTGATCTAAAATGAGGATTTTGGCAAGTGGCTATCAAAGAAGAAGATAAATTTAAAACATCTTTCAATGTCCCAGCTGGACATTATGAATGGAATGTTATGACATTTGGCCTAAAGAATGTGTTATCACTCCAAGAAACCCTTTGTGGTTGCAGACCAAAGGTTCTTGGTAACTTAAGAAATTATAAATAATGAAAGGTTGGATCAATGGGATAACAGAAAGTAACTAATGAGAAGACAACTCACAATGTAATCAAATGAAACAGTGCTCTCCAAGATTGGTTAAACAGTAAAATAACTTTCAGTGGGTGAAGAAAAGATTGTTCATAAACCAGTACAAAGTAGGGTCTAATAAACAACTAAGAAACTGATTATCATGTCATGAGCCAAACAATGGGATAACAGCCATTCAATACTTGACAACAAGATAACAGTGCAGAGGAAATGTGGAAAACTGACACCAAAATGGAAAGGAACATGTGATCTGCATTAAAAAATGAGAGTCTTAGTACAATAGCCCCTTGTGTATCCAGGACTGAACCCTTTTCTCTTAAAATGTTCCTGGGTTTATAGCCTTTACATACAGTTTACAGATCCTAGAAAGCTGGATCTGTTATACTAAAAATAGAAAGTCAAATTACATTTACAAAAAGATAGGGATAACACCCAAAAAGGAGGATAATCTCTATGAGTTGGTCCTTAAAATATGTTGATTGTTGATGACGTGGAGATTAGCCTTACAAGGCTTCTTCGACCTGTTCTTCCAAAGATAAATTCGAGCTAATGATGTGTAGCCAAAAACCCCTGAAATTTTTCCTATGAAAAGATGCCAAATGTGGTTAAAACTCTTCCTCTTACCTTATCCCTTATAAATAATCTTTAAATCTGACTTAATAATTCAATGTCTGACTATTAGAAGAAGTTTCGTCTCATTCTAATTTGAAAAATCCCTATCTGGGCAGAAATTCGAGTGTTCTGGTCATTATAGGCTTTTGGTGGTTAACTGTATTAGGATTTAAGCTTCTTATCCACCGAAAATGCTGCTTTTCAATGGTTAATGAGCACTTCCAGGCTCGCCTAAACCACTGAAAGTCAAAGCTTGTTCACAAATCAAAATTTCAAAATTTTGATTACCTATATGATTGCATTGCTGTCCCTCTAGGCTCATTTCCATACTTGGATCAGATCCATGAGGTTGTATAGAAATCTGCATCTGTTGCTTCTTGACATTATGCTTTTGTTCAAAAGCAGTCATCGTGGTAAAATCCTGAGAATGTCCTAGTGAGTTTGTGGCCAACGTTGTAGGATTGGCATTAGTATTCAAAACAATGTCTACTCCATTAGTATATCCACGCTCAGCTTGGCTTGTTTGCG
>JASDQU010259652.1:1917-15728 GCA_032191745.1 Picea mariana
ACTATATGTATGCATGTTCCCAACTTGACACTTGTCATGTTGAGAACTACCTTGGGCCCACTTGTCCCCATCATTAGAAATTAGAAAAAAATAATTATCCATAATTTATACTTTAAGGAATATTAATATAATATTCCCTTGGGCTTAAGACCCCCTAGCTTATACCATTATCCTTCACTTTTATCCCCCTTTCCCTATCTAATGGAGGTTACCCTCCCATACTCTTTTACATGGTTGGTTTGGAGCATTGATGTGTTTTCATTAATATTTTCACATGATTACATATTATAATGATGGCTCAATGGAAATTTAACATATGGATCTCCAACCTAATAACCACACAGGAAAGTTGGCCTCAAAATACATATACACAAAGGAATTTTGGCCCCAAAACCACACACTTACTCCATTGTATGAAAAACTAAATATGGTGCACACCCTTCCTTTAGTGTGTAATCTTTGCACACTTTCATAGGTGCGAGATACATTATAAAATGTGCACACTCTTGTGGTATGATATTCTCATGCACTCACTCATTTCACGCAGAACCAAACCAAATACCTTGTACCATCATCTTAACAACTTATATGTATAATTGCATTTACATTTACAATTATTACCCACAGATCACTAGCATATATGTTCATTTACATTTATATGTATAATTGGGGTTCAACCTGGGGGTATTACATTCCCCTCCCCCTTATTTATGCACTGTCCTCAGTGTAGTATATACAAATATACAATCAAAACTTCAATAGTATTAAAATAGATCCGGGTATTCTTTACACATAGCATCCATTGGACCTTTTTTACCCCTACGTCTTGATTTTGAAGTTACTTGATCTTTCGGTCCAATATGCACACCGGATGCACTTGAAAGTTGCCCTCTTACTCCACCTGAATCACATTCCAATAATGACATGATTAGCATCATGTACATACTTTTTAAGAAATGACACATGGAATACATTATGAATACACATTGATGTTAGTAAGGCAATCATATGTGCTACAGGACCAATTCTCTCCAGGATTTCAAATGACCCATAGTAACGTGTTTCCAGCTTTGAGAAATTTCCCAACTTCAGGGAACTTCTCTTCGATTTTAATTTCAAGAACACATGGTCACCCACTTTAAATTGTATGTGAGTTCTTCCTTTATCACCATATATTTTCTTCCTATTATGGGCAACCTTTAAATTTTGTTGTATTTTCATCATCTTCTCTTCCATTTCCATGAGTAGTTTTGGCCCAACCACGGCTCTGTCTACTAAGTTGTCCTAGATCACTAGTCTGTTTCACTTTCTTCCATAAAGTGCCTCAAATGGAATCATCTTTAGATATGCTTAGTACCCATTGTTATATGAAAACTCCACCAAATGGAAATAATCCTCCTATTTGGATGGTTTATCCATCACAGACATCCTTATCATGTATTTTATTACCTGATTCACCCTTTCTGTTTTCCCATCTGACTTTGGATGATAAGTTGTCCTAAAATTCATATTTGTTCTGAATCCCTTGAACAATCATTTCCAAAAATTTGATGTAAATAGACAAAATTGTCTTGGGTATACCATGTATTTGAGCAATTTATCTCATATAAATATCAACATTGTCAGTTTCCTTTTGTGTGAGATTTACTAGAATAAAATGGGCAACTTTAGTAATCTTATCCACCACTACCATTATAGAATCATGTTGTTTGTTTTTTCTGGGTAGTTTGGTTATGAAATCCATTTATAGAACTTCCCATTTCCACTTAGGAATGGGAAATGGTTGTACCATGCATATCATTCACCCTTATATTGATTTCATTAGCCACCTTTCTCTCTTTCCCTTTGATATGATTTATATCAAAGTCATATTCACTAAGGAATTCCAACCACCTACATTGCATGGAATTTAGACTTGGTCATCCAAATAAATATTTCATACCACTATGGTCTATCTTCAACTCAAATATTTTCCCCATCAGGTAGTGCCTCCACATCTTCAAGGCATGCACTATGGCTGCCAATTCCAAATCATGAGTAGCATAGTTCCTTTCATGCTCCTTTAATTTCCTTGATTCATAGCACACCACATACCCATTCTGACTAAGGATTCCACCAATACCTTCTTTACATGCATCAGTGCATACACTTAAGTCTTCATTTGTATCAACAATCCTTAGTATTGGATCAATTGTTAATAAATGATTCAAGTGTTGGAAACTCTTTTCACAATCTAATGTCCACTCAAAATTCACACTCTTCTTATGCAAGGAAGTGAATGGGTGTGCAATATTTGAGAATCCCTCAATGAATCTTATATAGTAGCCTACAAGTCCCATAGATGATCTCATCTTAGAGATATTCTTGGGTGTTGGCCATCCCTCAATGGAATTTATCATTTTTGGGTCCACTGTTATTCCTTCTTCTAAAATGATATGGCCCAACTAATGAATTTTCTTTTGATAAAATGAGAACTTGATCAATTTGGCATACAACTGATGCTACCTCAATACCTACAACACCATTTTCAAGTGTTTCTCATGCTCTTCTTCAGATTTGGAATATATAAGAATGTCATCCAAGATGAAAATGACAAACTTATATAAGTATTATCTAAAAATACCATAATTAGAAACATGAAGATAGCTAGGGCATTTGACAAACCAAATAGAACAATCGTGAACTCATAATGACCATACCTCATTCTCAAGGAAGTTTTTCTATCAATGTATTCTTCTTTAATTCTTACATGATGATAACCTGACTTGAGATCAATCTTGGAAAATGTTTTTGCATCTTTCTGTTGGTCGAAGAGGTCATCTATTCTTTTCAAAGGATACTTATTCTTCACAGTTACCTTGTTCAAGTTCTTGAATTCTATGCAAATCCTCAACGTTCCATCCTTTTTCTTCACAAATAATACTAGGGCATCCCAAGGTGACACACTTGGGTGTATATACCCCTTCTACAGGAGCTCTTCAAGTTGCATTTGCAATTCCTTCATTTCTGGTGTACTCATCCTGTAAGGGTTCTTGGATACTGGAGTTTCTCTAGGCATTAGATTGATGGAGAAATCAATATCTCTCTTGGGTGGAAATCCTGGTATTTCTATAAATACATTTTGAAACTATATTATGACTCCATAACATTTAATATCTGGCACCTTACCTTTAGGTGTCTCTTCCATATGTGTTGAAACTATTTGACACCCTTTCTTGTAACTCTTCTTCAGATGCAAGGATGAAACTTCTTTGATGGTTATTTCCCTGGTAATTGCCTGAACTGTCTTCAAGCTCCCTTCCTCATCCAAGCATGCAAATTACTTATTATAAAAATATAGGATAACATGATGTTGGTCTAACCAATCCATACCAATTAGGAAGTCATAGGAACCTAAAGGTATGGTGTTCAAATATTCCATGGTTCTCATTCCATTCATGTCTATTGGACATGCCTTAACCATATCATTAATTTTTCTTTTAGCTCCTGTAGCTAACTGCACCAACCAAGGTTTTCCAAGCTTGAGTCTTGGAAATTGAAAATTTTCCACCATCTTAAGGTCTAGATAACTATGTCTAGCTCCTAAATCAATTAAAATAGAAATGGGTTGGTTATTTCTCTTACCTTCCAGTTCAATCATATGTGATTGAAACTCAACTTGCTTGTTATCCAAGGCTGCATAGATATTAGGTACATTTATTCCCATGTCCTCCATTGTATCAACTTGGTATACATTGTGAACAATCCTCACTTTCTCACCTTTGTGAGGGAAATCTATGTACATATGATCTCTCCCACAACCCGAACATTGAATAGGTGGTTTCCTTGGTCTTTTCCCCAATGTCTGGGTCATTCTAGTTTCTTTAGAAGATGGTTATTCCTGAAAATTATTTCTGAAGAATGGTGGCTTAGTACCCTTCTTTCTTTGTTCCATATTTTTTTTATTCTTGTATTCCCAATATTTTTGGAAAGTTGGTCTTCCTTTATGTTGATCATAAAGGAATTTATCCCTTATTATAGTTTCCTATAGTATCTTGGGATTATCATACTATACCTTATCACTAATAAATGATGGAAAGCCACTCAAATACCTATGAATATTAACTTTCTCATCCTTTATGAAGGAAACATAAAAAACTCCTTTCATACTCATCCATGGTCATATTCCCAATATTGATTTCAAAGAACTCCTTCATTTTCTTATCATAGTATCTCTTAGTCAAGTATTTCTTTTGAAAATACCTCTTGAATTCCCTCCAAGTAACCTTCTTTTTATCAATGTGTTGCACCTGCACAAATTCGTCCCACCACATTGATGCTTTTCCTTTCAGATGATAGATGAAAATTCTTCCTTCTGCTTGTGAAGAGTAATTATGCAACTGAAAATAATTCCTCATTCCTAGCAACCATGTCTCTGCATCCTCATCCTTCTTGTTCTCACCATGAAATGTAGGAGGCTTGATTTTGTTCATTTCTCTCTATATCTCATCCAAACCATACCTCTTATTATGTTTCCTAATAGGGGATGGACTTGAACTATTGTGTTCTCTCCTATTTTAATGCCTTGGGGAGTGATGGTGATGCTTTCCAACACTTCTAGTTCTTTTCCTCTCCTCATGAGACCTGTGACTCCCTGATTTTCTTGACTTAGTCTCCTTACCAATATTCTTATCTATTCTATCCAAGCTCTGCATTAACTTGAGGTTGAAGCCTTTTTGTTGCTCCTTGTATTTAATAATCCTCTTATGATGATATTTATAACTCTGTACATCCTTTTGCATACTTTTTATGGTCTCTACCCAGTTCATTCTTCCTTCCTTGCCTTCTCCATGTACATTTGAATTTGTAGCTTCATTACCCATACTGACATACATCCCCCTGCTCTCATCTTCATGGTTGTAAGCCATCTATGCATCTTCCATGCCTTCCATGATTATGAACTATGTGATGATCCTTTTCTGATCTAAATGTTGGTAATCTGCAAAATGTGCAGGAAACAATATTTGTTAGACTAAATAATTTAACAAATTCATGAAAATGATGTACAATTATGTTCCAATAATGCATCAAAATTATTTATTTTGGTTCCTTATGAAATTAAATTCTTGGATCAATTTTTTGGGTGGATATCTATTTTTCTCTATCCAATAAATTTCAAATGATTTCTCCCTTTCTCAATTCTAAGTCTTGAGAAGAAATTTATGGTCATTTGAATACTACCCATGAATTCCTTTTGTTAACACCTTAACCAGGTGAAAATATGAACTGCATTTATGCTTCTTTGTACCTTATCTTCTGTAGTTTTGATAGGATCCCAACTTGGTTCCTTCATCATCATAATTTGGATAATCTATCCAGGTTTCACCTTTTTGTGGGTTTTGGGTTGCTAGATACATCCTGCTCAAGTTTCAAGCCAATTAGTATTTTTTTCCTTGAATGCTACATGTACCTTCTATGCCCTCTTAAAAATTTTGAAATTGGCCATAATTTTAATTTATCTCCATGAATATGTTTTATGGTTCAAGATCTTTTCATAGACTACTCGTGTGCCTCAATATGATTCCAGAGTAGAAAGTTATGGCCTTCAGAAGTTAACTGGGGATTAAAATTTACTCTCCATTGTTCAGGTTGTATATCACTCATCCTAACTCCATTAGAGAAATGGGATACACCATTAGAAATATATTACTGAGCTATTTCATTTGCACAACTTTTGTGTCACGTGCTAATTTCTAGTGTGCACAACTTTTGTGTCACACGCCAATGTCTAGTGTGCACAACTTTTGTGTTGTGCACCACTAACTAGTGCACACAAATTTCCCGTCACACACCAATGTTATTCATGCATTGTAATATCTACACCACACAATGCCAGATTTCAAAGCACTCACAATGCACACCTCCAATTCTACTTTTGCATGGTGTGAATATTTAATGCACAGGCACTATGCCCTAACATTAGGGGGGGACCCACAGTTCTATTTCCACTCTACACAATTATTCAACACACACACATTGCATTCCAACATTATGCATGCACAAATAATTGGCATTGCACTCTGCCAATACTCAATGCGCACGTCTTGCACACCCATATTATGCATGGGGCACAAGCTTTGCATCGTGTGATACCAAATTTTAGTGTGCTCACTCTTTCACCAATATTATGTGTGTTCCATCAATGTTGCACTGCGTAGTCCCAAAATATAGTGTGCACACCCACACACCATTATTTTTTCATGCATCACCATATCTACACCGCGCAATGCCAAATTTTAGTGTACACACCCATGCATAACCAACTTTGCACCGTGCAGCGCAAAATTTTAGTGTGCACACCCATGCACCACTATTTTTTCATGCAGCACCAAATTTTAGTGCACACACTCATGCACCATTATTTTTATGCACATCACCACTACATAGCGCACACCAATATTTCTACGCTTAGCAGATTTTTCCATAATTCCGACTTGCAAACTTTGTATTCATCTGTGGCCCATACAAGTTCGGTGTTGAATGAAAATCTTTGTAGTTAAACTTCACATGGCCATTTTTTGATTCTATAAACCCAATTCAATATTTGCATAATAATTTTGAACTTTCCCCATCGAATTCCTCCATAATGTTGTTGCAGAAATTGGGGTTTTTGCCGAATTCCGCGCAATTTTGTCCTGGGTGCCATGGGCACTCTATACACTAAAAAATTTGGCCATTTACATGGCTGAATTTTCCGCATTAGAAATTGAAATTTCTTATGATCAGTTTACAGGCTTGATTCTCCACATTAACCATGATATTTCTCTCAATTTTACTGCAATATTTTAATCAAACAAGTTGCAGACATACTCCTGAAATTAATTCTTTGTGAATTTTCGCTTCAACACTCAACTAACTCATCCCATCTAGGCTCAGCATTGAAAACCTGGCTCTGATACCACATTGTAGCATCCCCATTAACCAACTGGGCTATGCCACTTAAAATTTTGAACTCTCATACTAATTTAAATCATAAAAATACTCTGCAAATTCATAGATTCATACAAGATAATAACATAAATATGCATGCAACATACACATGAAAAAACCATGAAAAAAAATCCACAAATACTAATGAAACACATGAATTAACACACAATTAACACTTATGTTTGATTAAAAGAACACCAACTATGTGCAAACCTTCCATGTTCCTCTCATCCTTATACCACACTGCTCATAACTCTCAGCAGTGGGTCACCCCCGAGCCGGGGCTAAACTCCACCTGGGTAAATGATTCCTAACCAAGATAAGGAATCTTGGATAGTAGGAAACTCATTGATAGGTGCCAAATAGAATTAATAGCCTACAGTCCCTCATTCCCCACATGCTTATCACACCCCATGAGGTGTGCCCCTTCTCTTCTCAATAGTCCCTCGGTTGTCCCACTTCCTTTCTAGGGCTTCACAAATAGGATGGAAATGAAGTCTTAAATCCCTATAGTTTTAGTTTGGCACATTCAAAAACCAATTCCCAATAATTCTCTCACCTGGAGAGAATGCTCACCGGCCTGACAACCTACCTCTTCAATATCCTACAGGCTTGACAACCCGCTTCTTCAATCCATCTCCAAAGCTAACTAGGGTAAAGGTATAGGTACATGTACAATACCAATAGGGCATGGATGAAAACTGAGTGAGTGAAGGAAAAATTATAACATCATAGGAAAATGAACTAAGTCCGAACTATATGTATGTATGCACTTACTCCATTGTATGAAAAACTCAATATGGTGTGCACCCTTCCTTTAGTCCACAATCCTTGCACACTTACACAGGTGCGTGATACATTATAAAGTGTGCACACTCCTTTGGTATGAGATTCCCACACACTGACTCAATGCGCATAGAACCAAACCAAATATATTGTACCATCATCATACTATAATATATGTATAATTACATTTACATTTACATCAGTACCCATGACTCAGTGGCCTATATGTTCATTTAAATTTATATGTACAATTGGGGTTCATCCTAGGGGTATTAGAGATACTTAGCCACACATAGTCACTTAGGGGGATAAAAATAACCTTTGCATATTTTTCTTCCTTTATTTCCACGTGCATGGCCTAGTATAGAATTTGAATCTTAAAAGCATTGGAAGTTTTGTTTCTTTTGCAATTCATCACACTAAATCAGGACTAAGGACTATTTTAACAATCTTGGAGTATTCTCTTTCCTCGCACCTTATTGTGACCTTGGAAATCAGAAAAATATATATTTCAAATAAATCTCCATCTCCCTCTCAAAATAAATGTTTATGAGAGCCCAATACCTCTTAGTTTTCTCATTTTATGCAACTAAATCAACCATTTTAGGAGAGGCCAATACCTCTTAATTTGCTGGTTGAAACATAATCTAAAATGTTTCTAAGGTCCCACACATGCCCATATGTGCACAATATTAGGATAGTTTCAAATTTTTAGAGAAAACAACCTAGAAAATTTAAAAGATTTGGAAGGGCCCATACATGCCCACATGTCTACAATCTATTGATAGTCATAAAGCTTTCCTAGATAAGAGAACATTCTAGGGGTATTAACGTTGAAGAGTAAGGACTTGCATGTCCACCATGCTAGTTACCTCAGGCTTCTTCAATTTTTGGAAGGATGTTTTGTGAAACTTAGTAAGTTAGAAGTAAGCAAGGTTTGTAAAGGACCAAGTGATGTCCACTTGTTAAAACTTTGCTCACTAACTTATTTAAAACCATTACACACTTTCACTTATTACACACAACATCACCACATATTCGAAATATTTTTACTAGACACTTGAGACTACAACATGCTCTTCTCCCTGTGACCATAAGTGTTCTGGGAGGATCATAAGGGATTCATTTGTTTAGTGCCAATCAATTGGTCACACCACTTTTAAACAACGAGGTTGGCCCATGACCCCAACCTCAGATCCTACTTTCAAATCCTAAAAAAACCATAAATAACAAATATTTAACCTCCACAGGAGGAACACAAAAGAAAATTTTAGTCTAAGTTATGATTTTGGGGATAGGTATCCAAATAACTCCACATTATCCTTTTATCATTGAAAATTAGAAAGTTGCAAAATAAGGTATGAAAACCCTCCCAATAAATCATTCCTACAGCAAAAGGAAGGGGGACACCCATGAAGGGTTGAAAGATGAGGTATAGTTCTTCTGTGCATGCCTCCTTAGGTCACCAAACCCTTCAAAATCATCCATCCTATGACCGATTTCTTAGGCCAAAAATATAAATTTTGTTCTTGATCGAGGTAACTTAGTGGATAATTCTAGGTTGTATTTGCCCAGGTGGTGGTTTTGGGCTGCAATCACACCCTGAGAATATTTTTAATGGATGTTGGGAAATATCTCCAATCCTTTTGGCATATGCACCCTTCACCCCTCATTATAATTGATTGTTCATACCTTCACTAGATCCTCTTCTGGTTGATTCATACCCCACTTTTGAGTGATTTTGGAAGGCTCACTAATTTTTGAGAGGAAGAACGATAGGGATATTAGGACATGTGCATTTTATCTTATTCCCCCACGAGGATAAAACCATCAACCATCTTACATTGTTACTTTATTTATGTATGATTTCTATCATTTGATTACATACAATTTTAAAATGCATTGTTGAGATAATTTCTAAAACACTCATTACTTTATTTCTTCTCACCACCACTTTCACACATTCACATATAGTCCAGAACCATAGAGGAACCACATCATCCCCATCGGTCTCGATGTTTGAGAAACTTTCCCCCAATTTTGGGAGGTGTCCCCAATTTGGCTGACACATCAACACAACCATCACACACACCATATAGTTCCATGATTATAGGGTCATACTTGCTTGGATATGCCTTAATTGGGACCAATACTCATAAAACATCACCTATTAGTCCTCCACCACAAGGAGGTGGGGCCCAACCTTATTCACTAGGTACAAACTCACAACCATCCTCACAAGGAATATCTTCTCAAGCATATCATACCATGGATGGTACACCCCCATCCATGCCATAATTGGAAGCCCTGAACATCCCCAACTTGACCAAATTAATGAATGATCCCATATTACATGACCCCACTTGGTTGATTATGCCCACCAAGTTTCCTTCTAATATCACCAAATTCGAAAGAAATCCCGAAGAAGATGCAACTAATCACATAATTTATTTTCACTTGTGGTATTCTTCGAATAGAATTATGAAAGATTCCATTGATCTACGACTATTCCAAAGAACTCTCACTAGTCCCTCTTCCAAATGGTATATGGATGAAAAGGTCGGGTCCCACTCAACCTGTGAGTCTTTGGAAAAAACCTTCTTATCCTCTTCCAAAACTCAATGCCCCATGACACTGGTTTGGAAATTCTATCCAAATTAAAAAAAACTTCATCCATCCATATCATCGATCATATTCATGAATGGTGAAGAAGAAGAAGTATTTGCAAGGTTGATACCACCCCACAACAATGACTATACTAGTTCCTCAAATCACTAGTCCCTCTCCTCACCAAAGATGTCGCCACCACCTTCGCTCAAACTAAATATGAGGCCATCACTAAGGCCCAACAGTTTGACTTGATTTACTCTCAATCAGGCTACCTTTATACAATATTACATGACTCTCCTCTCTCTTTACCATTTGGGAAAGACAAACTCGTAACATCACATGTTATTGATGGGTTGATCGGGTCCATGACCCATACTCACCTGCATGCTCAATTGGTGCCCACATTTGGGGCCACTCAATATCAACCACCATATGGTGGAAACCCATATTATCCTCCTCCATCCTCTTCTTCCAAGTTAGGAAAAACTTGGGCCCCCTCTCCTAGTTATATTGGTCCTCCACCACACATAAGGAATACGAAGATAAACACCCACTATCAATTCCCATGGCATGGGGGAAATGATTGTAAAGATGTGGGAACTCATAGTTCACAATAGAACTACAATTACACCAACCATAGATGCACCACCCATACATGGACTAATCACCCTTTCCCATTTTGTGAGCTCTATGGTCACCTATCCCATCAGTGCCTTGAACTCACTCCATATCTAGTCCAAGAAGTTTGTTTGGAGCGCATGCAACACAATAAACTTAGTAGTTTTACTTACACTAATTCGACATGCCCCCTCCCCCAACATGCACCCAATACTCCATCAAGTGAGGTTCCATGCACCTTGACAAAAAAATTTACCCCTCACATGGGTAAGCCCCCCTCACACCCAATCTACTTCACAACCGAGGCTCAATCATGTAAACTTGGGGGAACCCCTTCCACCTTTAGTACCCCAATGTCTACTAGACCTTATCCTTGTAAGGAATATGGAAGTGTATACCCACACCCATCATGGGCCATCAACCTTGATTGGGATAAACTTATCCAATCACAAATACCATCTTCTACCATGTTTCAAATACGGGTCATTGTTAAAAACTATACAATTTATTAGTGTATAATAGATGATGGGGAATCCTCATGTATTATGTCTTCATCATCTTGGAAACAAATAGGCTCCCATACTCTTCTCCCATAAATGAATGAGTTAAGATACTTTGATGGTAGACTTTGTTCCCCCTTAGGGATCTTACCTAATCTCCCCATTGAGTTAGGTTGTAAGATGGTTTTGATTCATGTTGTTGTCATGAATGGTTCAGGGGATTACAATATTCTTCTGGGACATGATTTCATCTATTCCATGAATTTTTTTGTGTCTTCACTCTTTCTATTCATGATATTCCGACATGAGGGATGCATCATTACCATCGATAAACTCTTGTACACAAATCCCACCCACAGGATTTTCAGAATAAAATATCACATCATGTTGCTCACATTGAGTCCATGCACTATGTGTCCACTATCACTATTCATGCAATATCCACTCCCCTTAAAAATGAGCCCATGCCTCTAGAAACACCTCCTCACCACTTTGGATTGGAGTTTAGGAGGATTCATTCATCCTTGGGGGAATCCATGCATGTTTGTTAACCCAAACACAAAAGAAACCATGAACTCTCAACTACATTCTTCACAGAAGACGAAGAATTATTTGAGGCCACTACTTTCAATGATTCTTGTCGATCAATTATATTGATTGAGAATTTTGTTAAAATTTAATCATCAACCCAAGTTTGTAATCTTGTGAAGTGTACAACACAATATGTGGATATATTTAGCTTCTTCCTAATCTAAATTATTGCAGTTGCGGAAATAAAATTAATCTATGGAAAACTAAAATAAAATTAAGTTATAGAAAGAAAAGTAAATGCATATCCATCGGAATGAGTACAAAAATGATTCTAAACACTCCTAAATTGTTAACCCTTAGATCCACATAATTTACCATTTAGTTCCATGGCCTACTGATGCAGGCGCGCCCTTCAGGCACGTTCGCTCACAGGATCTTCCCTCCTTCCTCGGCTCGAAGAACTGAAAGGCTCTTCTATTTCCCTATCGGGAAATTTTTACCCACAACAACTCTCTCATGGGATCTCCCTTTCTTCTATCAAGAAATCGGACTTCACAATTTTGCGAGTCCCGTGGTCACGTGTTTGTTTCTCACGATTCTTCGAAACCCGATGTATGTCAATGCTGACCTTTTACTTTGCTATCAGGGTTTCTCCTATCGGGATTTCGGCACTTGCGATGTCCAAAACAACTCGCTTTACCGGCCCCCGATCCCCGATACACCAAAACTCCAATGTGCTCGTGAGTTTTACCTGTACATGTCCCTATCACCTTGTCGGGATGTCGGACTTCGCTATATCACGAATCCGGATGTCTATAGTTTCGGGACTTTCCTTTACCCGAATTTTGAACTAGTATGCCACATGTCCTCTCACCGATTCCTATGGCCCCACGCTCCATTAGTTGTCAGGATATCGCGTTTAGCGATATCGCGATTCCTGATGCAATGCTTTCCTTGTCTCCAGGACTCTCGAATTGCCGATGCGACGTCCCTGAAAGCCTTTCCACCATAGACAAAATCAACGGCCGTGATCATTTATTAGGATAAATGGCTCCAGGTCTCCCTCGGGGTTTCGCGACTTCTAATGCCAAAGTGATTTTCCTTCCGTTTTCCCCGATCTCATGAATGTCGATTCCCCGACACTTGACTTTTCCTTTCAGGGAATTTCCCAACAGCTTCGATCTCGCCCATGCGTCCCTTAGAGATGAACGACCCTGATATGCTCTCGGGCCTCTACAACTTCAAATCCTTGATTCCTTGTTTTGACATCAATTGGGTCCCACACGATGCTCTCCTCTTGTTGGAGAATCAGAATTCGCGATTCCAAGATGTAAGAGTATCCTGTCCTCAGGACCTCCGATACGCTGAACTCTGACTTCGTCAGATCTTCTGACACGTGTCCCAAATGATGGACGGTTCAGATCGAACCTCGGACTTCGCCCAAACACAAAGTCTAACCACTTCACTTGTATGAACCTCGATGAACAAATCCCCGATGTCTTCTCAGAGGTTTCCTTCTGCTCACAAAGGCTTAAACCCTATGCAACTCCTGCCAAATTGGAAGGTTGACAGGTAACTATGTGCAGATCTGACAGTGCACAATCCCTTGAGCTTAAACTCTGGATGTAACCATATCCTCCTCACTTGCTTGGAAGATCTGATGGCTGGCAGGATTCCACAAATCCTTTCCATGAGATCCTGACCGTCTGTTCTCTCCTTTGTGAATCTGTGCGTGAACCAAGCGTTCCCCCTACACACAACTCATGATGCCTCCTAGACACTTCCAGTCGTAACTCC